>VZSE01002470.1:0-86294 GCA_013398275.1 Promerops cafer | reverse complement strand
CGAGCCGCGCGGGGGGGTCCCCGCGCCCCGCCGGCGCTCGTCTCTGTCCTCCCCCTGCCCCGCGCTTGGGGGGATTTTTTTTCCCCGTAGAGGAGGCGAGCAGGAGTCCCCCGCTTTCTCCCGCAGGAACAGGGGTGCGGGGAGAAACTTATTTTCAACAAGTTTTTTTTTTTTTTTTTGCCCCCTCCCCTTTTTTTTTCCTCCCCCTGTGTGTTAATTATTTTAGCCCCTTTCCCCTTTCGATGTGCGGCTTTGGACATGCGGAGGCTACTGCAACCGTGTTGGTGGATCTTTTTCTTGAAAATCACCAGCTCCGTGCTCCATGATGTGGTGTGCTTCCCCGGTGAGTGAGCGCGGCGGCTGGGGGGGCTCCCGGTGCCTCCTCCACACGTGTCCGCGACCCCCGTAGGGAGCCGGCGGGGCACCCCGCGAGCGCGGAGGATGCGCCAGGGATCGCGGGGGCCCTTTTACCGGGGCGGCCCCAGCGTTGGGTCTCCTCCCGCTCCACAGCAGCTTCCCGGCTGCGGGCAGCGCTGCCCGCGAGTGGGGCCGTGAGCGGAGCACGGGCTCGGCTCCGCGCTCCCGGCGCGGTGTCCCCGGTCTCCGGTGCATTGCAGCGCCCGGCGGCGTGGGGCGGGCGCGGGGGGGTTCCTTGTGCTGCTCGTCTTTCGTGGGGCTGCCTGGAGCTCTCTTTGTGCTGCGGGACCGCCGCCAGCCGCCCCGAAAGGCAGCGTGACTCCGCGCTCCGACCCCGCGTCGCAGCCCCCCGGTCCCCACCAGAAACTTCTCGGTGCGCGGGTGCTTGCCCTCCCCACCCCACTCGTGTCCGCGGTGGGGGTCTCGCCGTGCCGCGCGCTGACCTTGGCAGGGCGGGGGGCAGTCCCGCGGGGCTGCGCGCCCGCTCCGCACCGGGCTAGAGCTGTGCAGCCACCGCCGCGCACCCGCGGGAGAGGGGTTCCGCGGGCGGGGGGCACTCGGTGGCCGCCGTGCAGTTCTTCCCCGCTTCGGACCCCACGGCCGGTGCCTGTGTACCGCTTCTCGCCCCGCATGGAACCGCAGGGCTCGCGTGTAACGGGGCCGGGTGGGCTCTCGCCCGCCCCGCGCCCCGCGCTGGGACCCGCGGCCCCGNNNCCCCGCCCGGCGCGCTCCCGGGCCGCGCGCGCCCCGCGGGATCCGCGCTCCGAGCCCCGCGGGATCGCGGAGTCCTTCTTGCCCCGGCCTTCCTCCCTCCCGCGGGGACGGGGACGGGGCGGGGGCTCCGCGGGGTGCGCGCTGTGCGAGGCGCCTGGGGCAGCGCCAGCCCCTCTTCCAGGGAACTGGCCTCCGCCCCCCGCGGCTTCTCCCGTCCTTGCCGTGGGCTCCTGGCGCAGCCCTGGTTGTTCGCCGCGGCCAGGTGTGCAAGCGTCTAGTGAAATAATTAAAATCTGGAGGTTTTGTAGGAACTTACACTTATGTTTTTTTTTCTTTTTTAAAAATTGTATTCTTCCTGGAATACCTTTTTTTTCTAACACCAAATGCAGAGCTAAGCAGATAGACCCATCCCATCCCATTCCTTCCAGCAGCTTCTCACATGGTAAAATGATTTGAAGCAAAAAGAAACTAAGTTGGGGAGAGGGTTAATACCTCTGCAGCTTTTGACCAAACATTTATCTTCTTTGTATTGATTTCTTCTCAATTTCAGCCCTTGGAGTGATGCCTTTCTCTCTGGTTCTGATATATATTGTATAGTAATTACATCTAGAAGGCAGGCTCCAGGAATGCTGCAGGAAAACAAGCCCTGATGTTGGTTTAATATGACAGTATTGTATGACTTGCTGATTTAGATCAGCAATGTTTGAACCAGATAATATTTGCATTATGGTTCGAATATGAAGATGGATGCAAGCAGAGGGTAGTAGGACGCTTGCAGAGTGTTGGTAAACTCTTTAATGCCAGAAGCCATAAAACAGCTGTGTAATACTCGGGAATGTTTCACGGCTGTTCGTTGCTAAAGGTTTGCCTGGAAAGCAAACTGTTTTCCAGAAAGGCTTTTATGCCTTTAGTTTTTGTACGGAGCTGCCGTGTTAGACCTCGGTGCCTTGCTTGCTCCCGTGAGCTTTCCTCTGAAGAGCAGCAGAACCTGGTGTGTGTGCAGCCGAGGGGTGGTGAGTGAAACATCCTGATAAACGGGGACGCCTCAGACTCTGATCCCGCACATCAGAGATGCCCGAGGCAGGGAAGCTGCAGGGAGGATCTCTGGGCTATAACAGGACATTGGTGCTGACAACATCCAATGGCAAATCATCGAATTTGTGTTGGCAGGGAATCCCGGACAGATATTAACCATTTAGTATCTACCACAAATGCTTCTGTACCTTTTCATAGCATTTTCTTGAGAGGATTAAAGAAGTAAGGTATTTGTCAGCTTGGTTTTAATTTGTAAGCATCTTTCTTCCCTCTGCTTCATATCTAGCTCCCTTTAAGTGGAAGAGAGGTCACTACTTCTTTTCTCCCCTGCAAATCACTTTACTTTGTGAGGAAACATAAAGGCTATTCTTTTCTTTGTTCAATAACAATAAATGAACCATGTAGAAAACAAGTCTTTGCAGTATTTCTTTGTTAGTAGTGTTGTAATAGTGTTTCACTGTTTAAGTAGGTATTTTTGTTGTTGTTCCTTTGGCTGCAGTAAGAGAAAGGAGTCACTCTGGCAAAAAAAAATGTGGGTAAGGTTTTCCTCTTTCTGAACTGTTTAGTGCATTTCTCTGTGGGCTTGTCACTGGTAATTGCATTGGTTAATAAATCAAACCAAGACAAGGTAAGAGAGGTTGTTTCCATGGGGTCTGTTTGCTCATTAATCTAAATTCACAGTACCAAAAATCAGTAAGACATAAATATTAGCATTACGGTGAGATCCTTACTATCTGATTTCTTGGTGCTTTGCCAAGAGGGAAAATATTTTTTTGTAAAGGAAAAAGTACACATTTGTGCAGTTCTTAGCTTTTGCTTTGACAATCCTGTTGTCTAAGGAATGGCAATTGCTACCATTTTCTTCGACTAGATGTATAAATGAAAGTAATTTTCTTGAGTCTAGATTAGCTCTTTGGTAATGAATCAAATTGTTGCTAACCTGGTAACTGCCTAAATGGGTTTTGGATTCTGAGTCTTCATAGAATTGAGCTGAGAGTTAATTTTGCATGTAACTGTCTTCTTGGAGGAAAAATTACACTGGGAGCTATGCCTTATGAACTAAGTGAATACTACTTCAGATATTTTTAAAGGTACAGAGAAGACTGTCTTTGTCTAGTAAAGATTTCACAGAGGAAGGTGCATTGTGCACGTAGAGAAATACGGAATGTACAGGAGAGGGCCCTCCAAGACTTTATTTAGTCCTGTGGCTTTTATGAAGATGACACTTCATACATTTTAATTATCCCTTATTTTCAATGTGTTTCAAAATACGCTCGATGTTACGAGAAGTTGCTAATGGAGTCCGTGCAGATGAAGACAGTCAAGTGAGCCCTCCCAGGCTGCAAGAGCTGAGCTTCTGATTTGCTTCTTGGGGGGAGCTCCAGGGAGAGCTTTGCTGTCCCTTAGCAGGCTTGTGCCTGATGGGGCCTGGACCCAGCTTTCAAAAGTCTTCAAGTAGTCACAGGAGCTGTCTGGGCTAGCAGCCGGAGAGAGAGGCTTCCTAAAATTGGGAGGGAGGAAGAGGCATCACAGAAGGAAGGGATTTCTGTACATTCAAAAAAAAGAAAGGAACACAATTTGAGGGTAACTGGAATTCCCTCAGCCATATTGCAATGTCTACAAAGCGTTATCCAGGCTGGGGATGTTGCTCTGCTTGGGAGAACAAGGAGGATTTTTTGCCTGTGTGTATCAGTTAGGATTTTTTTTATTGCTCTCTTATCCCGTGTACCCTCTCTTTTTTGTCTAGGAAAGGAGGATGTAAGGGTTTCTGATCCTATTCAGAAAAGGGGTGTCTTAGAGCAGTGGTGAGCTTCTATGAGTAAAGCAGAGATGTTGTGTCCTTCACCCGTCCCTCCTGCATCCACACTGGAAGTCTTTGTGGAACAAATAGATCCTGCTTGGTACCATAAAAAAATCACTGGAAATCACCTATTGATTCAGTAGGGTGATGGTTTCACTCCCAGTTTCTGGGTCTTTGCAGGGACAAGTGTTGGCTGTACTGTTATCAAGTTCTGTAAGTTTAATAGTTAGAATTTGTTTCCAATTACAGAAAAGACAGCTAACAGCTCTATCCATCTTATAATCAGTGCTCAAGGACTAACATACTTACAGTTTTCTGAAATAAATGTTATTAAAGTTGACTCTAATTTAAATGTTCAAGTTTCATGGTTAAATTAAGGAATGACTTCAAACTATTAATCTCAACTGTCCTTGGAAAAAAGTGCTAATCATTTGGTTGCTGCTTTTTAGCAGCCAAATGAACATGTGGCATGATGTGCTCTGAAGCCTAAGGGTCTAGTAATAACACTGTACTTTAGCTAATATGTAACTTTAATTGGAGAAATTATGAAAAAATGAGCCTAATTTGTGTTTGCCCAAGTTATTGTGCTTCCATTTTTATAGAGTTGCTCCTGTGTGTTGATGAAATTGTAATTATTTATGTTTATGTGCCATGCTACCTTAACTTTAATTCTAAACAACAATTCTGGAGTATTTTAGGAAGTGGAAGCTTATCAGACAAATGTTTTTAAAAATATGGACTCATCTGAGGATTTAGATATGCACTACATTTAGATAATTTATGGTTTATATATTCCTTCTGGGGACTGCTTGCTGCTTTAGGTGTCTAAACATCTTTATCAAGTTTTCCCTTCTTCATGAGGTAAATTCACGTCAGTGTTTCCTCCAGGTGAAAATTGTGGATCTGCATCTTCTTGCACAGGTTGATGGGAACATAACTCAGATTGCCAGGTACAGCCCAATTCCACCAGGGAGTATCAGTTTTGTGAACACAGGCATGGGTTGGAAGCAAAGCAGAGAAGGAAGATGTACATTAATGCACCCTTTCACCCCAAGAAGAAGAACCTGGGGGGGTGGCCAACTAGAGGTGCCCACCTAGAGAATAACTTTTGATGAAAGCAACTAGTTTTCATGTTTGTGTGTCCATAAACCTTTAGAGAAAAAAAAAAAGCACAGAAAAATGATCCTTGAGTGCTGTTTATTTTTCCATTACTCAGTATCTTGTGCTGATGATCATGTTATCTGTATTGCAGGGTACAGATTACTTGCCCCAGGGCAAGTCAAAGTAGTTTCTGTCTTTCAGTGGTGCTGACAGGTCCTCCAATGCTCCAAAGGGGTCTCAGCCCACTTCAGTGAGGACAAATGTCCTCTTGAATGGATCTGGGCTGCCCTGGTTGTGTCTCCAAATGCTTGCCTTTCAATGTACACTCATCTTCTTGAGGCACAGCTGCCAGGACACAGCAGATTCCAGCTTTATGCCTTGAGCTGCCACAGATTTGTGGCCTAAGCAGAATCTCGTCCCACCCTGCAAGTGAGCAGATGAATTAGGGAGCAGATTGCAAGCACAGCAATGATGCTGCTGTGCTACTCCATGGATATTGCTGTTCTTGTCTCATTTTTCCTTTCCACTGATATTGCTACTGGGAAGCTGGAGGAAACAATGGTGGGAATAAACTCCCTGCTTTGGAGGAGGAGTGAAGGCACAGGGCAGTAAGGAAGCTCAGGAGTTCATGCAATCACTGTAAGATGTGTTTTGCTACACTGAATGGCTCACTTTACAGCAATTTGAATTAGGATTCAAGTGAACTATGGTTAAAGTAAGATCAGGTAGTGTATGGCCTTTTTTAAATGTAGTTATATTATGCATCTCCAAGTTTGCTTGGGAGTTGAAGTACTAGTGCTCTTAATTATCAAGTAATTTGAATAATGATGAACCATTTTCTAGAACTTAAAACATGACTGCATCATGCACCTGCCAGCAGTACTGGCACATAAAATCTCAATTGATGTGGATGTTGCAGTTTTTCTATGCATTAAATGCTGCAGGGATGCCTGATAGATGTTTATCCTGTCCAGTGCCTGCTTTGAGGGACTCTGCATTCACAGTGTGGGGGCCTTTCTAAAGAAAATCTAGGTGTTCAGAGACTTGGATGCTTGGCTTAGGAAAGCTCCTTTGAAAAATCCTTTTCTCTGCTTGCAGCAGTGTAATGAATGAAACCTTGAGCCTTGAAGGGCTGCAGTGGTATTTAGGAGCAAAATGCAGGATGTTATTTGGTCTTGTGGCAGCTGCTTTGTTCTTTTTTTGAAATAAAATGTGCCTGTCTCACTGACAGAATGCTGTTAAAAGTTCTGTTGGGAGTCAATTTATTCTGCTGACAGGAAAGGAAAGCTATCTGATAACTTCTTGCAGGCAAAGTGAAGAGTTGTTCAGTTTTCCCACACCTCACTCTTTCCATCTTCTGTCCTTGCAGGAGGCTTGTAAGAGACATAGTAACTGCTATAATGCTTGCTTTAACCAAAGCAGTGCCTTGCCCTTTTCTTGCTCCTATAAAAGTATCTGCTATTTAGAATATTGTTTTTATCAGTCTGAAGTCTTCGACCTGGAGTTCCTCGGAGAGGTTGTCAGGCTGGTTGATGATGTCTGTGTTAGTTGTCCCAGAGTGGAAAAGGACTCCAGTGTAAGAAGAGGTGAACACTGAATAAGCAGGATATGATGGAAATGTTGTGCCAATGCACTGCATAAGTCATTTTTCTACTGCAGAGGTAAAGAGAAACAGTTCTGTCCTGACCCGTGTTGATGGTCCTCAGCTGAAAGCAAATGGCTTCCTGTTGGTCTCTGCATTTCTTTGGAGCAAGCATGTCCCTGAAGTAACTCCCATCCTGAGGACCACTCTCTACCTTTGTGTCAGTTTGGTGTGCTTAGAAATGCTTCCCTGAATAATCTTTTTTCCCTTTCCCCACCTCCCCTCTCCCATTCTGGATTTTACAAGAATCTGGTTTGTATCTTAGGAGGTAATGAAGTTCTTGATGCTTATCTCAAAATAAATCGGTTTTGACAAAGGGCTCTTTTAGGGCAAGTTTAGTGAATTTTTCTTGTAGACACGTGTTTATATTAAACCTCTGTTTAGTGGCCTCAGTGTGAGGTTTGTGTCCAGCCATCCCTCCCCATTCCCAGCCCCTGGAAACAACTAAGATACCTAGTAGCTTTCAAATAATTAAGTGCAGATCTACATTGCTATCAAATTGAGTTTAAGGATTAAATTTTCTATAGACTTTCACTGGCATTTAGATTACTAAGGTGCTTTTAGACTTTTGGAGATTATTGTATAGATTTACTGCACTCAAAGTAGAAATGAGGGATTGTGTAGCATGTCTATCTCTTAAACATTGCATCCATTCACTGGATAGGCAGAGAAAACCAGTTGAATGTCTCTTCTTGTTGGCCTCCATTTTACTTGTAGGTAGCTGACTTATTATTTTTACAGTGCAGTAGCTTGTGTATTTTGTATTTAAATCCATGCTTAAAATGCAACTAAAATTTGCCTGTTGACAGCAGTTGCATCATATTTTAATTGGTGAGAAGTGCTAATGGAGTGTTCAGGTTCTAAAATTAGTTGTTTATTTTTCCTTCTTTGCTCAAGGGTTTTGCATCAGATTATACAGTTTCTGTATAACTGTTTGTGTTCTGAAGTGACACCTTTGTACAGTTTTAGCTATTTAAGTAAGTGTTAAAAGTTTGTACTCAGTGACAGCAGTTTCAGAAACTGTGACTTTTTAAATTGTCTCTTACTACATTGTTTATGCATTGCAAAGCGCTTCCCTCCTGTTTACTGTGAATTAATTCATTGTTATATTTGCAAACTGAGGGTGCAAAATGTGCAAGTTCTATAATTTCTTCTCTTGGTGCAATGGCAGAGCCTCAGCTGCTGCACACCATCGTGGCACGACTGATGCTGCTGTTGCTGTGGCAGCTTTCACCAGGTGAGGATTTGTCCATAACCCTCATCATGACATTATTCTGAAACACAACCATGCTTGTTATTGTCAATATTCCCATTGAGTGGCCTTGTGTCCAAGGGGTGCTGTTTTAATACTGTCTTTATACTTCTCTGAAAGTTTTTCTTTTACCCTGTGGTGAAATGCAAAACCACCTCCTAGTATGAGTCTGCCTGTGGTGAAGCAGAGATGTCCAGTCTGTCCATGAAACTTTTGGCTTTCTGGAGGATGCTTTATCATATGTATCAGTCCTTGGAATTGTTGTCAGTTGTCTCTTTTAAATCAATTATTTGTTTGGTGCCCATTTTGAAATTATACCAAACTTCTTTCTGTGAACAAAGTAGTTACCAAAATAAATAAGCCACCAAGGAAAGTGGTGCTTGAATTACTGAAGATCAAGCTACAAATACACAACTACTTTAACAACTGTCTCGTCTGTTTCACTCTTCTCTACTAGCTTAAAGAGCCCTCTGGTATTTTGTTACCATGAGAGTATTGCACATTAGGATAAAACCACGTTACAATGTCCTGATTAACCCAGTGACCTGAACCCCACAAGCCCTTTGCCATGAGATTTTATCCAGTCCTTGAATAATTTTTTTGTCAGAGTATTTTTTTTATCTTTTCTACAGGTTTTTCTTTTTCTTTAGAAAGCTGCACACCAGAACTGAACACTGGTCTTGTTCATATTATGTATGTGCAATGCTATTGCCCTTTCTGTTTGTCCAGGGATTTTCAGTGGCCTATTTTTCTAGCACAGCAAGGAAGCTCATGTTGATTGTTTGCCTAGTATGACTTCTAGATCATTATTGGAGTCAGTGCTGAACAAAATACTCTGCTGTTCAGAGCATGTTGCCTGAACTGATTCTTAGGATTTCTAACTTTATTTTCATAAGCTCTTCGAATTCATCTTTCCCTTTTTTTTTTTTTAACGTGGCTTGACTGCTGCTATAATGGCAATTTTAGAAATAGAAAGAAAGACTTAAGTCCTCTGCAGTCTTAGTGTCTCAGATAATTTCTTCTGGTTTTGTTTGTTTCCTTTTTAAGCCCAACAGTTTTTAAGGGAGTAGCAATCTGTGCATCCTCTAACAGTCCAGGTGATGTGGAATTATCTAAAGAGGGTAACTCAGGCTTTGACTTGTGTCAGACATTGTACCCTGAAGGTTTCACACAGCTCCAGAACCTGCCTGTGACCTTCTGGCCACCCTGGTGTGATGACCCGGGTGTGGATAAGAGATGAGCTTCATCAGACACTTGGAGTGGGTGTTACGGTGTGGGCGCAGTCCCAAGGAGGCAGGACATTTCCTGGGAATGTGGGGGGGGTTGCCGTCCATACCCTCACCCTGTTACTGTTAATCGTGCTGCTGGTTTTGGTAGAAAGTGTTTCTTCTCCTCCTCTGCTGGAAGTGGGTGAGGGGACTGGCTGTTGAGGTGTTTGCAAGAATTTAGATCTGCTCTGTTACTGTGACCCTGTTTCCATTAGGGTGGCCTCCCTTGGATGCTTCTAGCTTTTTACCTTGATTGTGTCTGATTAGCAACATGTATCAAATGAGGAAAAAACAGTGCCTTCTCCCTCAGCCCATATTATCTGGGAAGAGCCTGGGGTATGCCAAGGTATGTGAGGAAGTGGAGAGAGATTTTTGGCTAAAGGAGAGAGGGGAACCTGCCTTCCAAATACCGGAGCCTTCACAAAACCCACTGAGAAGACCTGATCCGTACCTACCAGGTAACGTTGGCTCAAGTTCTGGTGTGCTGAAAGGATCATAAATCATGCCTGATTGATCCTGATATTCTGGTGTGCTCCAGGCAGGCCCTGGCAGTGCATGCTGTCTGGAGAGCAGAGAAGAGTGACCAGGCAGTTTGCCAGGAAGGTTTTAATTAGCCTTTACCGTGATAGGCTGGATGGCCTTCACCAAGAGTCCCTTCTAGTGCTGTTCTGTGCACCCTGAGCCCCTGCTCTGTGTCTGTGCTGGCTCTGAGGCTGGAGTCCAGTGGCTCAGAGCTGCTGCAGCCTGAGAGACTGGAGGTGCAGGGATGGGCAGCGTGGTGCTGATCCTGGGGCTTGCTGGAGCGTGAAACCTGCGAGTGATGGCAATGGGAACGTATTTCAATTTGTAACCCATTCTCCTGTATCAAGATTGGACTACTTCTATTCTGTTCCACATGTGCATCACTTGGGGAAACATGCTGATAGTACTAAACATTTAATTGCTTCTCCTGATTTTATTTGTAAATTAGAATCTAGAGGATCTGTAAGGAAAAAAACCAGAGCTTAATTGGACAACATTTTAGAGTCGCTAAAGAGACTGTAGCTCTCCAGCTTTTGGAGCTGAGACAAATGCAAACTTACTTATTGATCCATGCATATGATATCATATTTTAACTACTGTCTAAACTGGAGGTCATCTCTACACTAGATTGCTTAAGAATCTGTCTATCTTATCACATCTTGTACTCATTTATAGTTGTTTCCATTTCTGGCTTTGTTGGAGAGACAGCTAGTGTTTCAACCTAAATTAAAATCAATAAGAAGCAATTTCGTTTGTTTTTTAACTACTAGAGCAGACTTTTTTTTTTTAGTGAGTCTCTGTATGTTCAACTAAGTCACTTGGTTCTTTCCGTCAAGATAATTGCCAGGCCTCATTAATTCCTAATTTTTGCATATGTAGGAATTGGTTTATTTTCCAATGTACCTAACAAAATGTCAAATATGATTTAAAAATAAGCACTTACTCTAAGTCATCACTGAGAATTAAATGCAGTAAAAAAAAAAAGACTTGGCAGTTAGAAGTAGTTTAAAAATATCTTGGGGGCTGTAGTGAATGCTGAGACCCTGGAGTCCTGCACTGGCGAGGTAGCTCAGGCTTTCCCTGGCACATTTGGGCAGTGATCTGCAGGGATGACTTCCAGTGGAAAAAGCAGAGTCTGGGTCTCTGTGCTTTCAGTCTTTGGCTGGGATATTTCTGCATTATGCCAATTCATGTAAGAAGCTGTTGTGTTGTCAGCTGGCTTTTACCCCACAGCCAGCAGATTGCCAGCAATAACAATTACCCTGAGTCAAATTCAGCATGGAATTCACACTGCAGTAGTGCTGGGGCTGCCCAGGTAAGGCAGTGGTGAGCCATGACAGAGTAGTAGAGAAAATACCTGAAGGCAGTGCTCTGATGAAATGTCCAAAAGAGGAAGTGTTGCTGCTCTTGTGAGTTGATCACAAGGTGCAGGAAATCATCCTTGGTCGTTTGCTGGAAGAATAAGTGCCCGTATTTTTATCAGGTGGTTCTTTGGGTTGCTGTGATCTTGCTCAATGCTTCTTGTAAATTAAGAAATGTTGAGGAATTCCTGGAATGCTTAATTCTGAATACAGGAACCTTTTGCTTGGTCTAAATATAATTTCCTGTTTGACCTTCCTTTGAAGGGCCTAAGTGTTATGAGATACCTGTTACTTTAATTTCTTGGGTTCATTTTTCTCTCACCTTTTCCTTCTTCTTGCTTTGATTCAGATATGTTTATGAGTTAAGGAAGAGGGCAAAGCAAGGGCAAAAAAAGGCAGATCTGGCTACCCTGGTAATCAAAGCAAGGGACTGTTCTGTTAACAGCTAAAGTAGTGTTTTGCAGGAACAAAACTTAATTAGTAACTAGATGACATGAAGAAGAGCACATTTCTTTCACCCTTGGAGGCAGCATAGGAGTTGTGTGTGAATTTCTTGAATTTGGTAACAAAACAGCAACCCATTTCTTTTTAACTGACAACTTAAAACCACATAGCAATGCATGTTTATGTGCCAAGAGAGAAGCTGTGTTTAAAAGTATATAAGCACACCTGGGATACAGTGATCCAGGGATGTAAGGTAAAAGTGACTTGTCCACACGCTGTGACACCTATCTTAAGTGAATCCCAAGCCATGGTTCAGTGTAAGGAGTAATACATCACAGCACAAACAGATGCTCTGCCAAAAAAGTAATTAATACTTCATGTCAAACACTATCTGCATGTACTGTTTTCCCTGTTTCATGCTATTAAGCAGTGTGACCTTTTCTCTTTCAACAATCAATTTCCAAGGTGAAAACCAACTTAGGAAGAAAATGAACTTTTTTCATTGGCTCTGAGGAGTCTTATAGTTTCACAGTAGTCCTGATTACACCTTCACACTGTACAGTTTTGACTTTTGTCTTGATCAATGACTCTTCATTCCTGTAGTTTGGGATTGCATTCCTCCATTCACTCCTGTATTTGGGAGACACGATCAGGCATTTTGGGTGCACAGACAGGTGAGGTTTGTAAGATTCACGCTGTCAATGAGTAACAACTCCAACTTGTCTCATTTGCACCCTATTAGTAACTTTAGCAAGTTCACTTGCTAAAAAGCTGAAGATCAGGACAGAATTATTGATGTGCCTGACAGTTGTGCTTTCAGTTGAACTGAGGCTATGAGAACTTTATTCATGTAATGAAGCACTGCTCTTTCTTTGCAAAACCAGGTGTTTCTAAACTAGGTACGCTGAGTATGAGACATAGGCCTTACAGTTTGATTTTTACAGTCTCTTTGCTTCTGATTTGCTTTTTTGCTGCTGTTTGTGTAGTAAAGGTCATCCTGGAGTTTGCTACTTTCAGCTGTATTCATTGGAAATCATGTTGAAGCATGTGGGCCTTACTGAAAGTGTTCTTTCTTGGTGAGGTGGACGTGAAATACATGGCTTTGGTGAACACCATTTCTACTGGCTGGGGCATGCAATACTGAGTGAAGTAAAGATCAAAGCCAGGGGTAGTGTCCTGTCTGCTTTGGAAAGCTGACGAACTATCCAGTGCTTCCCTTGGTGCCTTTCACTGACTTTTGCTGTGATTGATACAAGCAGCATCAGCAACAACTGGACCTTTCTGCCTGCCCTTGCTGTCTTCAGACATGTGCTCTGTGAGAGGCCTGCTCACCTGTTTGTGTTTCATGGTGTGACTCTGCTGTCCTGCCTTCCAGGATGACCCTGCAGTGGTGCTAAGGTGGCTGTGAAGGAGCTAATGCTGTGGGTTTAGAGATATAACAAAAAAGAGCTCCAGAGACCTTCCAGCTGGACTTCTAAGGATAATGCAGTGTTAGTGTCTTTAGTATTTGCAGCATCACATAGAAATACCTTAGATTGAAGAATTGTGTATTATTCAGAACTATCAATAACTTTAGAGAGCTGCTTTGCTATTCCTTTGTCCTTTTGTTCTTGTCTGTCTTCACTAAGGACTTGTTCTGATGGTCACTGCTCTGTGGTTCTTCTGATTGTCTTTGCCATGTGGGTTCCTGAGTCGTTTCCCTTGGCTGCAAAACAAAACCCAGCACGAGGAGCTTTGCTGCCTTCCTGAGCACTGTGCTGTCCTTGCTGTAGGCATTTGCCTCTCATCTGCAGGAATCCTCCCACTGGGACTTGGGGGCTCCTTTCTGTTCCCTGTCCCTCTCTGGTGTAGCTGGGCCTTTACACTCAGGCAGTGTTTGCTGTCCAGGCCTTAGGTGGGCTGCAGGGAGGAGTTGGGGTTCCTGGATGCATGGCTGTGGGAAGCTGTGTCATCCATTCCCCTGGAGCTGAGCAGCTGGAGCACTTTTCCAGACACCTGGACCTGATTTCTCAGATATTTGTCATCTCTGGTAAGGAGGATGCTCTGATGCTCTTGGATCACTGTCTGGCCTGTTGAGCACTCCTAAGGTCCTAGGTTGCTATGTGTTGCTATATTTATTTATTTATTTATGAATACAACTTTTCTTTAAATACTGGCATAATAATAGCTAAGCATATAATATTAATAATTAATATACCAGAATAGGTTTCTTCCATTAGTAAAGCAGTAGGTGGAATAGAACAAATATTCAGCAGATACTGTAGTAATAGAGTAGAACTGACTTTTCACTGGGGATTTATAATGTGTCTGAATCCATGATTAGAGACACCATCACATAATCAGTTTGGCTTTTCTTTTTTTTTTTCCCAAGTGTAGTCTTGTCTAACCAAGTAACGAGGCTGTTTTATAGGGCAGGAAACCTCTTTGGTGGGTGATAGTGAAGGCAGATGGCCTTATGATTCCTTTGGCTGAAGTGTCTTCTGCTATTACTTTCCTGCTGACTTTGAAGCCAGGATTGTAAGTGTCCAGATAAAATCTGGTAACACCTGTTAACTTTGCACCAGGGTTGAAGTGATGGAGAAAGGCTACATTGCATAGAAATAGGTATTTGGTTACACAGGACTATTGGTTTTGGGCTTAAAAAAGTCCCCCGTCAGGCAGTGGAGATTTCTACCTTGAGTGTGATGGTGCAACATCAGATGAAATCTGACTGGCGAATGATTTATTGCAATGTTGACAAGAAAAAACTTATCTACCACAGGCTACGTTGATGGAGGACAATGATATTTCATTGCTGTTTCTTCCCTGAAAAGCTATAGTGGCATTGATGTTTTATAGTTTACATGTTGCTTCATCAGTTTGGGCAGCTGGTGTCATGGAAGGGAAATGTGTGGAGATTGCTTTTTTTCAAACACTAATGCCTATGGACACATTTTTTGCAATGAAGGAAAGCAGAGAAGAAACAAGCTATTTGGACAGTCATGTTCACAGCCAGATTTCTCCCTTTTTCTGTCTAGGCTCTCTTTTGCCAACTATGTATTTTCTTTAGTGTTTAAAGGAAAAGCAGTAGAAAGCTCCCTGAAGAGCTCAGTGTCTCCTATGTTCCCATATCCCTGAGAAGGGCACCAATGGACTGGGCCATAGCTGTTTTTGGAGATGATGAAGCTGAACAAACATGCTAAAAATGCCTTCTTAAGTTGGCTTGTGTGTAACCAGCACTTCTCAGAGGACAGTCTGCATTCCCATCAGTTCCTGGATGCTGAACCTGGTTGAACTGCTGTAGCTTTTATTTCTGGGGTTGGATCTGACAGCTACAGAACAGCTGAATGTGATACCCCATCCTTGCAGTGAAGGCCAGTGTGAGCACATCACACCTGTGACTGGCAAACTGGACTCCTCTGCTCTCCCTTGACCAAAGTCTCTCCTGTTTAGAAGCAATTAAATTTAATTAGACTTGAACTATTTGGACCATGTTCTTCACAGTATACTTATAAAACACAGTCTGTTCTGGCTCTTCGTGTTCCTGTGTCTGGTGTGTTTGGATGAGAAGCTCTGAGAAGGTGGCTGTGCTTTCTCCCCCACACTCTGGCTCAGCAGGGTGCTGGCAAAGTATTTGGTGGTGCTTTCCAGACTTGCTGCACAAGGATGAGCAGGTGTATGCCCAGGTAAATGCAGCCCAGGCTGACTGACCCAGGATGGCTTCTCACTGTTGTGGCAAGGGAGGAGTTAACTCCTGTGCTGCAGCTTGTTGTGCTTAGCTCAGTGAGGTGTCAGACAGCCAGACTTCCTCCTGCTTTGAGCTGTGTAAAGCCAGAGTGAGAGAGCAGACAGGCTTCCATGGCCTGGGAGTTGGACATGCAGGTGTCAGCCTACCTGGTTTCTCTGCTTGGGCAGCAAGACAAGGAGGAGTTTGTGCTGCACAGCAGCAGATTGAACTGAGTGGATCCAAGGTAGCTTGGGAGGACTCTGGTATCTCTGTGGGCAATGTTTATTGTGCCAGCAGATGCCCTTAGGGGTCCCAATGTCTTGCAGTGCTGAGTGTGAGTACATTGGCAATGAAGAAGTGTGTGTTCTTCAGGGAATCTTTTTTTTTTTTCCCTTTAATGGCTGGAAATCCTTTTGGATGCACCTGTCTTATCAGACCATGCTACACTTCAGGGTAAAGGAGCCTTTCTTTCCTCAGTGTTCTGAGGTTGTCTGACCAAGGGGATGCTACAGCTACACCTTCACCCTTTCAGCTTCTCTGAGGTTGGCTGCAGGATAAATCTGGTTGGCTCTGGAGGTTCATAATCATGAAATCAGCATTGATACTGAGCTGGTGGAATTTTTCAAAGAGGACAAATAGCAGTAGTCTTTTCATTTCTCTTTAATCAGATAACCTCTTCTGAGAGAGGCTGTGAGCTGGTAAACTGATATGCAGTGGCTGAGACAGATCAAAAATGATACAGCTGTGAATTACTGATTAGTTTCTGAAAAAGCAGTTCTTTGTGGTGTGTAAAATAAATTGTCTCTGTGTGATGGTATTGGGATGCTGTTGATCATGCAATAACCATCTTCACAAGCCTGAGTTTTCATTTAAAAAGGCATCATTGTCTGTTAAATATTTGGCCATTTGTATTCCCCCTGGGTTGATCAACTATTTGAAATGCATTATCTCACAGTGCTGCCACAATTAAAGAATGGCATGCTCAGGTGAAAGGGTTTGTCTGTTTCATAGATTGGAGAGATATGCTCAGTGAAAATGAACATCCTCCCAAGGTTAAATTAGCTTTTAAAGCTCCTCCAATTACAATCTTGGATGGAAGGATTTTTTTTTTTTGCATGGATAAGAGTTAGCAGAGGACAAATGACATAATTGGAGGGGGAGACAGAGACTTCATACGTGCTTTCTTCTAAAAGAGTGAGAGGGAGAAGACAGTGCCAGGGAATTGCCTTCAGATCTTAGTCCTTTCTGGTTGCTTTTCTCTCAAGCAGTCTTTGCAGGTTGGGAAAGAAAGAAAAAAGAGTATTTGTGTAAAAATGCCCTGTGACTTCTCCCAGGTGTGCTGTGTGGGGCTTGATGCTATCTGGTCTTTTTTGTAAAAACGTGCCTCTCATATTGGGATATATAAATAGTCTACTTTTGCTCACATATAGCACAGGAGAATGTATTAGCTGGTGAGCTGAACTGACATATTCCTTTGTGCACAAGTTATAACAACTTAAATGAAAATTACACTCATAGCAAGAGAACGCACTGTTTAAATTAGATAAGGAGATTATGACAGAAAAAGATCATTGAATAAAGGGGGTTTTAAACTAGCCACTGAAATAAATGCATGACTTCAAACCTTGTCCTGCCAGAATTTATTAATAAAACACAATGAGGCTTTTGGAATACAATGAAGACCTCTTCCTTTGAAGGTTACAGTGTAATTTGTGTAATTGTGTTTGTATAATTTGACTTCAAGATCTGTCCTTGTAATTTGGTAAACTGCAGATCTTGCTGCAATCTGCTGCATTTTTCTTGTGCCTCACATTGACACATCTAATTGCCTCAAGTATATACTCTGTTTAAAGCCATTGCACTGCCCTCTGGACCTTGAAAAATTCATCTTCTGGTCTGTAATGGTAATCTGCGTGTGGATCTTATCTGTGCAGCATCTGGCCACCTTTGCTTGCTCCCTTACTGAGCATACACAGCTAATTGCCATTCTGAATAACCTCGGTTTACGACCACACAGCTGAAGAGAGTTTACTGTATGATGCCTTAATTTCTCCCAGCTGCAGAATGCCTTCTCTTGGCAGGGGAGCCAGAACACGGAGTCACAGGCATCTTCTTGGAGCTGGCTGATCCTTGCTGAGAAATCCCCCCTCGTGGTGTGTGTGGGGCACAGTTTCAGCTGGTCTTGTGCTGGAGTGGGGTGTGAGTAGCTTTGGGCAAGGCAGTCATTGGTGTTGGGAGGACACGTGTGTAATTCTGAATGTGTATTATTCTAATGATACTCTTATTAAATGAGTTTTAAACTCTTGGGTTTTCTCAATACAAAGTGGGTGCTGGAAGGTGTAGACTTTGGAAAAAGTTACCATTTTGGTGCTGCTTTGTTGCTGAATTCCTTTGAAATCAACAGACACTGTAGGCAAACAATTCACGTTCTAAGGCATTAATGCTTTGTGCTGGGTTTGTTCACTTGGACAGTCTGAGTTTGCTCTTGGCTGATGAAGCAGGGAGAAATTTTAAATCTGGGGTAAAAGTTCAAAACACTGCTGAGGGAGATAAAACCAAATTGGATAAGAGATGCCTGTGGGAGAGTTGAGGGCAGAGAGTCGTGTTGAGGAGTTGAGTCACTGAACTCTGAGTGCAGGCAAAGCTAATTTAGAGATGGGGTTTTGTTGTGTTACAGTAATTTCTCCAATGGCTTTACACAGCAGGGCCTGAAGAAATGGCTGTTGTCAAAACCACTGGAAACCTAATATGTCTTTGAATCTTAAAATTACAGGGTTTTTTCCTAATTATTTAGGAAAGACACTTCTTCACATATATATTGATTCTTAAATGAATGGTATGAGACTTGAAAAGAAATTGTGTAATTTACAACTTATTTCTGCGTCCTTGGATTGAAATATGTGTAGAGTTCAGAGCAGAAGATGTTGAGTGAAGTTATACAAGCTTAATAAAAATAAACCTATACATGACTTTGCATAAATGGGGGAAAAATCAAAGGACTAATGAATTTGCATAGATAACATTTGAATTGTTAATTCATATTGCACTTCACTGCAAGGATGTAATTTTTAATTAAGAATAAAATATGGTAGATATTTTAAATGGGAAATGATTATAATTGCAGATGGAAATTGAGGTAATGAGAACTGGTTTAATTAATTGTTAACATTTTTCTATTTTGTTTTTTTTAAAGGCTTGTGGTCTGTGGACATGACATTTGTTTTGTAGATGTGTGTATTTAAACATACAATGATTAAGGCATGAAATGCTGGCAGCAAACACAGTTTTTGTATGTGTTGCTTGAAAGGCTCTGGGTGGATGGATGCTGGGGAATCTTGTTAGACTGATTTTGGTGTTTGTAGGATTGGTATGAAACTGAGGTATAAAAACTATTTCCAAAATGTCATTTTCAAGCCGTAATTATCTTTCACTGTGGATTTCACAGATTATACAAATACTTCACTGGAGAAATTGAGGTCGTGCTTGTCCCCAGTAACCTTTGCCTTTAAAGTTCCCCATTGATGAATATGACAGCATTGACCTGAATTGAACCCCTCAAGATTTTGTTGCTCTGTTGTGCTCAGTCTGTGATTACCTGACATGGCCCTTCAGGAAGCTGTGGGCAGCTCTTGGAAGAGCTGAGCAGATCCCTGCCTGCCAGGGAGGGAAGGAGAACCTGGGTGAGCAGCTCCTGACATCAAAATCCTACATGTGTGGGGGAGGGTTCCTGCAGCTCCACAGAGCAGTGTGTACAGGAGGGAAGGAAAGAAGATGGTGCTGCTGGAGCAGAGAAACTCCAGGTGTGTGTTGGAGCAGCCCTGCTGTTCTGGGGTGTCCCAGGGTATTTCACACCCAGCCTGTTCTGGCAGCACTGGATGCTCCCACTGCTGGGCAAGGTCCTTTGGCCTCGTGTGCAGCACTAGAGTATGGCACTGCAGCATTTCTTCTTGTCAAGGTCTCTGAAGATTCAGCAGCATGAACAGCCATTTCCTATTCACATAGCTGTGACACTGAGGTAAAGAAAATATACTTGAGCAGATTCCTTAGAAGAGAGGTACTTCTGCCATTTGAAAACTTGGTAAACTTATTTATCAAGTTTAGAGCTCTGCGTTCAATAAGGATTTTGAAGTGAACAAAATTAGTGTTGCCACTTATGTTAAGAAGCACGTATGAAGTCTCTGTCATCTTTGGTTGCAGAGGGACTTAGAGAAAACTACAATTAGCACTAATTGGCGTTGTGTCTGAATCCTCTGTCTGTTGGTGTGAGAATGGACCCTTGAAATGATTGGCGGGAACTACCTGCCTGCTCTAATTCCCTCAAGAGCTGTTCTGTTGCATTGCAGCACATCACAAATGAAATGAGTGTTTACCAGCAGCGCCCAGCTAACACGTGCCTGAATTATCCATGCAGCACAGATGCCGAAATTCACTGCCAGTTACTTAATGTGCTGGGTACTGGTAGCTGTAATAATGATGGAGTGTGGTTTGTTTTTTTTTTCTGAGAAGTCTAGAGTTTTGACTCCTGCAGACTTCATTGCTCTGTGATGCTCCACGGAATGGGTGGAAGAGATTTGGCACACCAAGCAGCTGTCTAACCTTTTCAGTATGTGGGGGTGTTTTTTTTAAATTTTGGATTTTTTGCCTTGTCACTTGGAAAGCAGCATTGCACCTGAAATCTAGCTTGTTATCCATGTTGGTCATGGGAAAAAATTGGCCAAATTAGATAAAAATTGCATATGTAGAAAGACACATCCCTGCTTGGTTGTGGGTAAATATAATAGAAACCTAGAAACCTAAAGAGTAAACTAGTATTCAGTAAAATGATAAAAGAATTTGCTTGAATGGCAATGTAGTGGGGTTTTTTTTCCCCATCTGAAGTGTGCAACCAGAGATATGAAATATGTTAATGTCACTAGGGTAATACACAGCTGATAGCAGTGCAGTCATTTGCATTTCTTCCCTTTACCTTGTGTTCTTTTTTTTCCCCGGGAGCACATGTGTTGGGAATTGAAAATGCAGTTTGCCTATTTTACACTGGCAGTAATCTTTCAATTTTTTTAATGTAAAAAATGAGTCCACAAACATGAGCAGCCACTGATGTATGGGGCTATTGATGGAAATTGAATTTGCAAAGGGAAAATGGGATTTGGTTGTAGTCTGAAATGATAATGATGTAGCCCAAATGGATTTGTAATGGTCATTCATTCATTTTTTTCTGCAATTTTGTGGTTTGACAAAACATTTATGCAGGTGACTATGAAAGTAGTCCAGGTTCACTCTGTGTGGGAGTAACTAGCTAATGGCAAATAAAAGTATGCAAAGTCTGAGCTTGAGCCTATGCCCACAGACTTGAGTAGTGGAAGGATGGAGTGCTGTGATTTATTTTACTAAGAGGGGAAAAGTGGTTGGGGTAGTGCTTCTTTGAGATCTAAGAAATAATGAAAGCAAAACATACCTTAACATAATTCTTAAAAATTTATGGATTTGTAGTATAAACCTAGTGAGTGCTTTATGTAGCACAACAAATGTATGAGAGACTTTGCACCGTGTCTGGAGAGGCACAGACCTGGCCCTGAAGAATTTCCAGTCCAACTATGCTTAAACTACTGCATTACACTGAGCTGCTGGGGTAGCTGCTGTGTCCTGTAAGCTGTACCTGTGTGACAATCCCCACCAGCCTATAGTCTGAATTTGGGGCTGCCAGTGGACTGCAGAATTTTATTTTTATATCCTGGTGCAGTTTTATATGCCATATAACATCTGTATTGTTCTGATTTCAGTGGAGCTCTGTCTTCCCTCCTGTGAAAGCAAAAGAATGACATGCCAGTGTTCATATGGTCAGAACAAACTGGTGGTGACAGGAAAATGATAATTTAATGGTGTGGATGGATTTTTGGCTTTGTTTTCTTCTTGTTGCTATTTTTTCCTTCTTTTTATAGACCAGTGAACGTCACACTTGTAAACTGCCTTCCATTTTAACCAGAGTATAGTCCTTGTTAAATGTTGTATAATTTAAAAGTATGAATAGAAGTAATTATGGCGTATGGGAAAAAGTGCTTCTGGCTTTATAAATATATCCCTTTTTATAAATTCTTTCCGTTTAAAATCATTACAGCCAGTGGTTGAGATGCAGAGGCCCATGTGTACGTGCCCATGTAACGGGCTCTGATCCGTGTGGGTCCCAGTGCAGAACTTTCTGCGAATCTGCCCTGCAGCTGCAGAAGACAAAAAGGGGGAAAACAGGATGCTGATTTACCTGTAGTTAATATTGCCCCTGTGTTCATCGTTCCACTGATTAACACTGGAGCTTCCTGAACAAGAGCTTGGCTGCAGTGCTCTGGAGCCCTTGTGGGGCTGTCCCGGGGAGAGCGGGGCCGCTGCAGCCGCAGGAAGCCGCGCACCGTGAGCAGGACCCCTCAAGTATTTCCTGCCATGTAACCTCAGCTGTTCTGGCTACAGGCCTTACTGCCTTTGTTCTTCTTGAATTTTTTTTTATTTTTGTAAGCACTTCACGAATGGTCCCGATGCAGAAGAGGCTGTGAGCACCATAAATCTGTTTATTTTAATTGGCTTTGCTATCCTGAGTAGCTCAGGGCAGAAGGAGCCAAGTGGCTCACATGGCTGTGGGTGGGGTTTGGTTGGTTTAAATATCAATATTTGGAAGCTGCTGGTTTGTTTTAGAACCAAGCGGGTTGGGTTGGATGGACACCCCATTTGGGTGAACAGTTTGGGGCAGAGACTGTTCCCTGTCAGCATCTGCCGACCCTTCCAGAGCCTGGAGTACTGCAGCACTATAAATAGCATCAAGAGACAGCACTTCTCCCTATCTCCTTCCATTGTGAATGACAGCAGCTTCTTTTTTTTTTGTTGTTGTTCATAATTTAGGATTGGCTGCTAAACAGGCTGATTTCTTCCCATGATATAGTAATTCATGTTTCTGAAGCAGAGGTCTGAAACTACCCAGACTGTGATATCAGGGAATGGGTGAGGTTGAAAGATTTGCACCAATTTGCACCTTTGACAAAATTAATCTCAGAGGGAGGTAACCCCCTAAAAAGTCACTTTGCAGTTTCACCCTGGTGCAGTGAGTGCTGTGAAAGGCCAGGTGCCAGCAGCTGTGGAGTGTAGTTAACACAGTGTTTGTGGGGTCCCTTTGGCAGCAGAGTTGATGGATGCCATGAGCACTTGCAGGTAAAACCAGCCTGCAGGCAGCCTGTGTGACATTTTGACTTTGTGCTCAAGACACAAATAAATGTGGGTAGAACCATTGTGTTGTTGACTTGGGAGCAGGAGCTCTTAGCTGATGTGGGAGAGACTCCTACTTCATACTGTTAAGTTTCATACTCTGTGCCCAGCTGGATGTGTGAGGTTGCAGCCATCAGTACTTCTGGTTTAATGCTGTGCTCTTTTTATATTGATTCAACAGCCCATTTTTACTTCTTGGCTTTAACTCAGAACATGCTTAAACATTAACTTAACTCTTGAATTCTTGAAATGTGTTATTGAATTGGAGCCAAAATGGTGAAAGTGAGAAGTTTCTCACTAAACAAATAAATTACTGGGGTTTTTGTTTTGTTTTGTTTGTTTTTCTTAAAAACTATAATTAAGTTTTTTCTGAAGCCAAGTAGGTGATTTATTGCTTCGCGTTTCCCTTTTAATTTGCAAAATGCTTATCTGTTGCTCTTACAATTTGCTGCATGTACAGCTCAAATGTCCTTTCCTGCAAAGGCAAGGAAACTGATGCATTAGTGCATCCAAATTTCCTTGGGTCCAAGTCCTGTGAAGTTCCTGATTTGTTCTGACTGAGGTTGATTTCTCTTCTGTCTCCTGCAATTCTGTAGAGGTCCACACTGCTGCAGCTCTATTATGAAATGTTTTGCTGATACTGTATTAATAAGATGGAATTGTCAAATGTAGCCCAGTAACGTTTTGGTTGATCGATGGGAGTATTTTTTATTGTGTATCTAGGTATGTGCAGATGTTTGATTTGAATACTTTTCTTCAGTGGCCCAGGGTTTCAGTTGTTTTACTGGAAGTACCAAGTATTTTTTGTCTTTTCCTTACTTTGCACCCACATTAAACATTGTGTTCATGAAACATTTATGGGAGCAATCCATTAAGAGGAAGACTAAGGTTTTCCTCTAAAGAGGATCTGCTAAATGTCTTGCTGAAATGAACCCTGTTTGCCAGCTGTTTTGTATGCCAGCATTATTGCTGCCTCGTACTGCAGGTTTAAAAGGTCCCTGTGATGTAATGCAATGATAGCTTTGTGTGCAAAGCTGCTTGGAAGCAATCTGAGTCAACAGGAAAGCAGTATCTTCTTAAAGCTTGTGACATATTAGTTTTGTGATCTCGGGTATGAGGGAGATAGAAAGGGCAAGGGTTTACTGTAGATTCTCTTGAAGGCGTGTAGAGTTCTTGAAGTAGTAATAAATGGCAGATTGAAATTGATCTCAGTGAGCCTCCCAGTGTTACTCAGTGTTACAGAAGTAAATGACTTCAGGTTTTTGGCCGCTTCATCAAATGGATCATGTTGTGTCATGGTGTCAAGCTTTACCTGAAAATTTCAGCTATTTCTGGGACTTTCTGGAGTGCCTCTAGAACAGTCAGCTAAACTGTAATGAATGATTGAATGACTATTTGTGTGTATACACACATACACATCATCCTAATAGAAGAGATAATGTTCTTGAAGACAGGATTAAGGATTCAGAGAAGCATTAAAAGCAGAAATATTTTTTTTTAAGTGAAGGGGAGAGGAGTATTTATTATTAAAATGTTAAAATAATAATACTACTAGGAAGTGGTAGAAGAAAAACTATCTGGTTTAGCTGGTACAGATGAGCAGCTTTAAAACCACAATATGCCATGAATCACTTCCTTAAAGTGACAGAATTGCCGGGTGTGTTGCTACCAGTGATGATCCTGTTGGCTTGGGTACTTTTCAGAGAACAAAGGGACAAATGTATTTATATATTCTCTTCTGCAGTGGAGGGCAACTGACTCTTGGAACACAGAGCCTGCACACAGAGCCTTGATCAGATTTACCATCAGCCTGAACAGGCACATTTCTGCTGAGGTCAGGGTAGTTGTGCCTGGTTTCACTGCTTCAGTCACTGGCAGGTGCTTTGCTTTGGGTGTGCAGGTATTGGCTGTCCTGAGCGGGGACGTTCTTGGTGTTCTCTGATGCTGAAATACCACTGAACTGCACTGTGGGTTTCTGTGAACCCATATACCCTGAAACAGTTACATGGAGAAGGGATGTTTGTAAGAAATAAACAAGGGGGATTTTTATAAACAGTTTTTCAGTTTGTTTTTTTTTTTTAATTTCTTATGGATGTATGGTCCACAGGAGAAAATCTAATAGGCATGTCCAGTACTATTATTACCCCAAAATCTTTCCTGCACTTCTGTTTTTCACAGGAAGGCTCAGAGGTTTAATCTACTTGTCCTAGCAATTTCTCAGAGAACTGTAATGAAAGTTTTTTTAAAAAGTAGAAGGTGATGTGTTTCGCTAGGCTCTATAGTTTCCAAAGGAAAGAATTTCAATTTTGTGAGTTCCCAAGTGCTTAAAATCTCCAAAATCTGAGAGGCAAGTGCTTGGTTTTCTAGGGCAGGATAGAACTTAGTGTATTATCTTCCATGGATGAATAAAGCTATTCTATTTTTGTTCTGCTGCACTAGTGTTAAATTCATGAAATGCAAATCTGAAGTGTACGTACTGTGCATATTTGCCTTAACCCTGGAAAAGAATAGCAGTTTATTACTAAGCACAGGACAATTTTTCAAGGTGTCGGTTTACATTCCTTTTGCTTACTAATGAACTATGGAAATTGGTTACTAATGAGCTATAGAAATGGTGATTCTGCCTTCTCCCAAGAATGCAAGTGTTCTCCACACAGTAGGTAAAATGACTTGTTACAGGTTGTGGAGAATACAAGCTGTTCAATATACTGCTTTTATGTTCCAGAGGGTCAAAACGCCACCAGCTCCCAACTTTGCTGTCACTGCCTGCAGTTTTCTTCTAATAACAGAAAAGTTTCTTCAGCATCAATGCATAAATCCTCAGCACTTTAGCGAGCAGATTCTTGCAAAAAGAATAATAAGCCAAGAGATACTGAATCAAAATGGAACCTGCACAATTTAGGTTTGCTTGGAAATGCTGCATTTCTAAACACTGACTGCTGTGCATCAATCCCTGTGTGCTGTGTGACATTTGAGAACACAGGAACTCCAATGTCTGGTTTCTTTTAGTGCTTGAGCACAAAAACTAGGGAGACAAGATCTATGAAATCTGTAGGAGGAGGCAGAATGCAGATTTTTCCAGCCACTTGCAAATCTGCTGGAGATGAAACTCTCAGCTTTGAAAAGAGATTAGGCAAGAGCACCTCCACCAGTGTACATGAATTTCAAGTCTCATGAGCTTGAAGCCAGTAAGTTTATGTACAAATAAAATGTTAACCCACCTTAGAGATATTGAGTGTGTTTGTATACACACGTGCATACAGTGATACCCCAAGGCTTTGGAGGGATTGTTGCTTCTATCCTCAAAGAGCCATGACATGTTTGGTGATTGGGAAGAAACTAAATGCAAACAGAAATAGATGGAAACCATTTCAAATGCCTTGCTGAAATGGTACACTCTTCAAAACCAAGCATTCTTTCCAGAGGAACATGAAATGTATATTTTTTCAAAAGAAAATTCCTGTTTAGAGGGACTAGAAAGCATAAATAAAAAAGGGAAACTTACAGGAAAAAAATACAAACAAGGCAGTAGCAGTAAAACTACTCATAAAGGAAGATAATTGTCAGTTAAGAAGTACTGGACAACTGATTTAAGTTTAATAAGAAGAAATATTTTGAATTCATTGAGACAAGATCTGAAACGTTATGAGCAAGAATGGTAAATTTGCCAATATTCATTCATCTATATGGTCCTAAATGAATGTCTTTTGTCATGAGAGGGGAACCAGCTGCTGTGTTCCCATATTGCAAAAATAATGACATAACTTTTCTCCAGTACATTTTAAGACACTGAGAAACAGGAGGTGATGAGAGAACAATCCTTACTTTCAGGTGGCTGAAATATGGATGATAGTGATGGCCTGAGATCCATTCCAGGCAAAATAAGGAAAAGTGGATGTGGTAACCAATAAATAGTGTAAATAGCAGGCAGTAATGTAATTCCTGCAGACCATTGCTCTTCTATGGGACCCAGTCAGGCTTCCTGCTATGGAGCTGCACATTTGACTGAAACACAGTGGTGTGATACTCTGATTTCTGTAAGACATTTGACTTATTTCCATGTGACAATATGGAAAAGGTAGGAGGGGAGCAATAGCTAAAATGGGGCAAACTCACTTTGAAATAAAGCAAGAACACAGTCCATGTATCCCTGCTGGGTTGTAACATTTGGGTGCTGGCCCAGCAGCCCTCTTGTGGTGTTCCTGGGACAGCAGGATCAGATTATTTCCCTAGAAATGGGACTTAACAGGTGCCTTTTACCCTGTCCATGAGTAGAAAGAGTGTGAGTGCAAGAGGAAGCCAGGGCCAGTGTGAGCACCACGGGTTTGTTTGTTTTGCCAGTGTAATACTGTCAAAGCTTTATTGAATGAGCTGACTTGAAGCTGTTGATATAGTTCAGACCTTGGCAGCTCTCTAATCTCCTTGAAGCTTTGGTGTCTGATTGCATTCGTTTGCCCTGCAAATAGTCAACTGTGTAAGTTACCTCAAAGTGAGAATATATTTTGAGCCTGTATTTATGGACATATTATATTAATGGACAAGGTTCACAGGAGTGCAGAGACCTTGTAAAGCACACGAGCTTGTTTTTGAATATGCAGTGAAATATCGAGTCCTGTTTCCTGAAACCTATCAAACCCTGTGGTTACAAGAATGCTTTGGACACTTAGCTTTAATTATTTAATGGTTTGTGAAATTACTGTCTGCCTCTTGTTGTCAGGTCACTGCTTTGTTTGATGGTGGTATTACATGGTGGTACTCCGTCTGCTTTACGTAAAACAACATTTTTTTGTCATTGTTAGAGGAAAGAGAGAAGATACAGGAAGTGTGGGGGGGGTTACATTTTTTTTTTAATTAAGTGGTTGAATTTTGTTGCATTCTTTCACAGGCAGGGTAATAAGTTCAAGGAAACAAATTCATGTAGTCTGTTCCTCATTGATAAAATATTTGCTTTCAACTGCATGATAGCTGAGGTACAATGTGACTTCTGCAGTTGAGGCTCTGTAAATAGTTTCATTTTAAATGGCCCCTCCTAGGGCATTACATCTTCTTTTGGGTACCAATTTGACAAATTTGTGCTTAGTATAGAATAGTATTTCTGCAGATCTGGGTAAAAATACATTTGCTGCTTTTTGACACTATAAAAAAAGTGTATATTTTAAGAAATGCAACTTTTTTTTCCAGATGTTTCTGTTCCAGTCTGGTGTGGGGCACAGTTATTCAAACTGCTGTGCTTAGAAGAGTGGGGGGATTAACTAAGGGAAAGGTGTGGGAGGATGTCTACTTCCAAAAGTCTAAATGTAGCATGAAGTTAAATTTGTGGTTGTTTCTCACTCTGCTGTAATAGGTCATAAAAGCTGCTCATCAATAGTACAAGCAGGTGATTAGCAGTTCTAGCTCTCTGCACTTTCTTTAATTTGGTTGATGCAGTGTGCTGAAAATAGAAGGATGCAGGACAAGGGTAGTGGTGGAATGAATTAGGGAAGAAGAAAGCAAGATTAGGAGTATTTTTGTGAACTGAAAGTAACACCAAAGGCATGTAAATTGTCAGATTGGAACTCGTTGCATTTTTTATAAAAAAAAAAATCACTTGGTTACTGAGGATCATTGCCAAGATCAGTCGATATACCCTTAAAAGAAATATTCACTGTTTGAAGAAAGCGGTTCCTTGCACCAGATTGTATAAAGGAATCATTATCCCATTGATGACATTTTCATCAAACACCAAGGATTTAAGTTCCTGTTTCATGCCTCCTGATAGTGCTGATAGAAATTTCTTGTTTTCAAGCAGCGTGTATGTATGTCAAAATTCAACTGGAAAGGTCATAAAAATTAATTGAAAAGAAGCAGTAACGTGAGGTCTGTCAAGACCAAGCTTTCTAAATTGCAGCACAACTGGAAACAGCATTGGATTGCCCCGCTAGAATGTTTTTCTACAGGTGTAAAACTCATAGGTAGTTTAGGTTGTGGTGATGCATTCTTCAGTGCTCCTGTTCAACTTTTGCGCTAATTTTGGTATGAATCTTTTAAATATATATAGAATTCATCTAAACACTGTGGTGCCATGCAGATACAGCAGGCTAAAAAGCCCCTTTTGTCCAGATTGCTTTAATGTTGCCTCTTGAACGTTTCAGTTTGCAGCCTTAAAATAGCTTTCAAATATAGCTTTCTGAATGGAATACATAAATAAATGCACTCTTCCTTTCCCAGAGAGGCAGGAAGGGTGTGTGTGAGTTTAACTATTTCATAGTTCTTTCTCAGATGAATTACTGACACAAAACAGTACTTCCCTCCTGCCCTATACAGGAGCTGAAAGAAACACTTCTTGGTGGAACACATGGTTGTATCCTGAAGTGATTAAAGACTAAGTTCAAAACTCCTGTTTTCCCCCCAAGGAAGTAGAAGTTCAAATAACACTGAAAGTTTGGCAAGTATAGAAATGAAAAAAGCCCTCAGGAAAGTCCTTATATATTATTAACCTGTTTCAGAATTGCAGTCCTGTCCTCGCCTCTGAGAGCATTCCTTCAGCAGCCTGGGAGGCAAAGGTGCCGGCCCTCCTGCTGGATGGCTTTTCTCTCATTGCATTTTCAATACTTAAATCCCTGGAAGTTAAATGGCTTTCAGAACATGTGAATTTCTGCTGCTTAAAAATAAACTAAGAAGGCATAAAATGTTTATTTCAGTTTTGCAACCCTGATTTATCTGGTAACTTTCTCCTTTTTGCCGTTCCCTCTTCTTTCTGAATGTTCCAGGTTTGGTATTACACACAATTTAAATTCCTTTCCCTCCTAATAATCTCTCTCTTGCACATACAAGATAACAGCCATACATATGGTTTTGCTGGATAGCTAAATTGACAAAGCACCAGAATAAACAGCAATGTGTTGCGAGAAGAATTAGCTGATGTTTAACCTTCTTGTTAATTTATTCAGGTTCTTTTGCTCTGCCTGGCTCTAGTGAAAGCAGCCCAGTTGCTTCAGATCCTTTGGTGGCATGCAAACCAATTACACCAACCCAGCAAGATGAATGCTGGGTGTAACCGAGAGAGCCTAGAGCCAGAACATTTGCAGGATTTTTTCGGCAGCCATCCAGGAGGAACCTGTTCAGTAATCTGTAAATGTGTAATCCTTTTAATGCGTCAACTTTGTTAGAACACATTAGTGTCAAATGTTAAGTGTAATATCTTAGTCTGTGAAGCATATTGCTGAAACAAAATTAAACTGGAAATATAATGTGATGATGGTGGGAGGAAAAAACCGTGTGAAATCGTTTGGAGATGAATCTGGATTAGCTTTAACTGTTCTCCATCACCCTCCAAATGGAAATGGCATTGCATTTCCATGAGAGTGTCTGAACTTTGACCTGTTGGTGGCTGCAGACCTTGTCTGGTGTGAACTAACTTTGTGTTGCCATCTAAGTTACCGTATTGGGTTTTCTTGTTCATCTGTTAATTCATCTTTGCCGTGTACTCTGATATATTACCAGTAGAAATTTGACTACTTTATGGTGGTGCTTTGTTGTTAAAGGTTTCACTTAAAGGAATGTCCTTTCCCAGTGGGGTGCGAGGAAGCTTGAGGGGCTCAAGCTGTTACAGCTCTTTTGAACTGTGTGCTTTCAGCTTTGTGTGCTTTTTGGAAGTGAAAAAGAAATGTTCTTCTCAGTCTACAGACCTTTCCTTCCTCTGTAATTTTAAACTCATTTCCTCCCCTTTTCTCCATGGACAATCCAAAGTGCAGAACATTTTTATTTTGGTTTTTTTTTCCCCTTTGGCTGCAGGGTGGGGATGGGAAAGCGGGTGATAAGTGTCAGCACAAGAGGTGCAGCCAGGGGCCAGAGCCACCTGTGTCACCAGTGTCCTGTGCTGCTGTTGGACTCGGCTCCTTCTGCCCCTTCCTGCATTTACTTGATGGTACCCTGCCTGTGTCTGGGCTGAGTTACTGACAGCTTTCAGACAGGTTATAGCTGCCCCACCATGGCATCCTCCCAGCTGCTTGTGTCTCCCCGGTGAAGCAGCCAGGCAGTGAACTGAGGAGGTGTTAGATGGACACAGAATCTTAAAAATCAGAAGGAATTAATATAAATCAAAGCTTGCTTGGATTTAAGTAGCATGTTGGATTGAGCCTCTTTAACGCTGCATCCCTCAGCTCTGGGCAGATACTGTAAATCTCCAACTTGCTTCAACTGCCTCATTCAGCTCCTGAAACATCCCAACATTTTCTTAAACTTATCAGTGCTTTGACATTAAATATTTCAAGTGGGTTTTGTTGAACAGAGTGTAGCTTTTTTTGCGTGTTCTTCTTAAAGGTTACTTCTTGTTGGAATGAAATCGAAGGTTGGGAGTTCTTGGCAGATGTTATGATTAAATCTGACTGGTTGTAGGCTCCTTCCTCCCCCAGCTCCCAAATGTAACATTTGGGATGATGAATAGCAGAATTTATAAGTGATTTTGGTAGCTCTAATTGTTCAGGTTTTGTGTGTGTGCACGAATAAACTCGTTTCCTGTGAGCAAAAGCTGCAAAACTGATGGTTTTCTCTGGCTTGTAACTGTATTTAACATGTCCATGAGTCCCCTTCATGTGGGAGTGTCCTGGTCATTGTGAATGAATAGTTTAATACGTGACTTAAGTAGGCTCAGCTGGAGAGAAATCCTATAAAGGACTGGATGTGTGTTAAGTCTTGTCTTTTCTATATATATGGTGGGTGAGTTTTATGCACCTACACATTTCAGCTAGATTTTGTTCTTTTTAAGTGCAGGAACTAGATATGACTAGATCTCGCCTTTGAAAGTTCTCCTTATTTCTATTTATTCTCAGACTGAAATGGCCTGCTAGCAGGCTAATGTTGACCTAGATGTCTAATATGTGCCTGTTTTGCCTCTGGCTCCTCAGCCTTCAAACTGTACAAACATTGTAAATAGAGCTCTATTGAAAGCCTGAGTAGTCCACCAACTGCCAATACATTTGATCATCTTTCATGTATTTGTGTACGCCTAAAGTTTGCAGGATATTGTGGAGAAATATGTTTTTCTTCTCTAGTCTTTAATTTAATTTTGGGTTTTAGTAGCAGTGCTGGGTAATGAAAATTAAGTCAATGCCTCTGTATCTGAGTCCTAGAAATAAACCATATTAATATACTTAAAAGCAAGACTTTGTTAAGTTTTGCATGTGTGTATAAGGCTTATACATTCAGATAGGTGAAAACTGGGTTCTTCTTCCAGGGAAAGTCCAGGACTTTCAGATTCTCAAAATTGAGTCAGATTCTGTGCATTAATAACATTTAAGCCTACATAGACTTAAAGGCCTCAAATACATTGTTTTGTGGTTTTTTAATTCTTGGGCTTTTAAGGCATATTTTCAAAGATAATTCCACTTCTTTTCATGTGATACAAAATTCTACCAGTGTCACTCATGTGAGTGGTACAAGGTGATCACAGAAAATAGCAATGTGCTTTTTCCTTCATGAGGTCCCTGACCTCCTCCTCCTCCTGCCACACACGCTGGGGAGGTGAGCAGGTACCTCATCACAGTTTTCATTGCTTTGGTTTCCTGTAGAACCAGCAAAGCTGTTTGCAGGGAGGTCCTAATGCCAGCAGAGATTTCTTGGGTGAGCTCTGTGGAGAAGAAACCTTTAACTGTATTCTATTAACAATACTATACTCTTGCAGTAAAAGGAATTATTTGGGGCAGAAATCCATTATTTCTGGACCAGTTTCATTTAAAGTTACTTGTTCACCTTTAAACTGCTGTTCATTGCCTGGTGGCTTTACAAAGGAGCAGCTAAGGCTTACTGCAACTTAAAAATCAATTAAAAAGAAAATCCTGCATCTCCATTTCTGACCTCGAAGTGGAGAAGGCAGGCAGATGCCAGATTGATTCAATTTTCTTCTTGGATAAATATTGATACTGAAATACGTTTTACAAAAATCTGCTGAAATTCTTAGAAATAATGTCTACCTACAGTAGATTTAGTGCCCTGACCTAGCAGAAGTATTATTAACATATTATTTACATAGAAAAAATTAGCTGGCTGGGTACAGCAGATTCCTATGTTCTCTTTGCCTGGAGCACTGCAAAGGCTGCTAATGTGACTTAAATACTGCTGCTGCCACAGTTCTGGGTCTGACAGTCCGAGCTGAGCAGGATGTTTGCAGTTGTCTGAATGACAGTAGACTCAACATTGCTTTGTCTTTTTTTATACAGCTACAGTCTATATTTAGTGATCTTGAATCTTAGTTAGCAAGCAATACTGTTTAAAAAAAAAAAGAAAAAAAAAAAGACAGAAAAAGCTCTGTTCAACAGCTAGGGTAGGTCCTGGCCTCTTAGTGCTTTCCTGAGCTCTAGAGTGAGGCAGGTACAGCTGAGCAGGGTCAGGGCTGGTAATGGCTGTTTCAGTATTTGAAATAGCAAACAAAAGCCCCTGAGTGATGAAGCAGGATTCCCAGCTGGGGTTGATCTTACTGTCACTTTTCCTTCTCACTCAAGTGTTTGTTTAACTTCTAATTTCAATGGTTCTAGGGAAGTCATATATTATTTTTAGTTATTAAATGTGAGGTAGAAACTGCAACATAAAGAGGAGATTTTGTTATTGCCTTCAATTGCTCTGTTTCTTGGTGCTGTGTTAAAGTCTGTCAAGAAGAGGACAGTCTCTGCTGATAGACACACATCTCCCCTGTGTTGCTGCACGTGAAGCCTCCAAGGAAGCTGCCTTTTTAGTGAGCCAAACCCATCTGACTGCTGTTAGAAGTATGGCCAGAACCTTCCTATGGAACTGCTTCAGCGGGTGCTGCTTGAAATGGCTCTGTTCTTCAGAGCATGCAAAGGATGTGCTTCTGGGAACATCTGGCTGACTGTTTAGAAGATGCCAGTGATCCAAGAGCTTGAATGAGATGTCCTTTTGGGTAAATCTGTGCTCATTATTACTTTAATATTAATAGAATGAGACAATGCATGAAATCCTGGCTCCAGCATCCTGGATGGCAGAATGCCCACTGCTTTCTGTATGCCTGGGCTTTTTTCCTTCCATGTCTTGGTTGCCATGACTTCTTTTTATTCTATCGATGCTGCAATGAGCTGTTCAAGGAAAGGAGAAAGCAAGCAAACTCCACATAATTTAGGCTGTCACCCGGCAGTCATGCTGCGTGGCAGCTGGGGGAATGTGACACTTGAGTGTTCACGTACCTTGACGGTGAACTGGGGCCCAGAGACCTCTCCCAGAGTGTGCCCAGTCAGTGCTCATCCCCAGAGTTCTGTCATTCTCACTTCCCTCCTGCCTCTGCCACTGTAAATTAGAAATTACTCTGCTGAAGTTAAAGTAACTAAATCAGTGTTAAGTGAGAAGAGATTTAAAATTGTGCCTCTAGATTTTAAACTAATAAAAATAACAAAACGGAAGTGTGCTTTGGGTTTTTTTTAACACAGTTCTTTGAAAAATAACAGCTCTGGCATTTGCAACTGAGAATAGAAGTTTTCCTGTTAAACCTAACAACAGGCTTAACTTCACCTCCCTCAGATATCGAGTATTGTCAAAACTGAAGGTCAGAGATCAGTGACATTTACAATAGAGAGTACATAGAGTCTGTATTAATGACAAAATATGCTCTTTTTTGTTGTGGGCACATGTGAGAAGTATTTGGTCTCAATGAGAATTGCTGCAGTGCAAAGCTAAATAGGTTGAAGTCTTTGCTTTCATCTGTTGTGCTATGCAGTTAACACACTTTTGTCTAGGCTTGCTGAGCTTTCTGCTATTGAGTGATTTTGAAAGTACTTATTGCTGCAAGTAAATGTAAGCTGACTCAAAACAAAAATATATAACCTTTTATTAACTTCTAACCATTGAAAATAATGCAAGATGCCAAGGTAATTTGACCTCTGACTTCCCTTGGAGCATAAATTTTGGAACCTGTACCTCTTCCTGCTTTGCTCTTTATTATTTGTTCTTTGTTTTTTATTTGTGTGGCAAGTTTGCTCATCTAAGCTTCTACTTTTTGCTGTAAACTATATTGAAATACCAGAACCAGCATTTTAAAAGTTCACAGGGATTCAGCAGTCAAAAGTTCCTTTGTGTGTGGAGCATGGTGGCAATCACTCACTGGTAACATTCACTCTAATGATGCAGACAAATTGTGCTTGCTCTTCTCTCTGTATATACATTTATATTTCTTCCCTGCTGTGCACAATTTTAGCGTCTGATTTATCAGCCTCAATTACAGTGGTAGAGCTTGATCTCTTTTCCTACATCACTTCTGTATGCAGCCAGATGGGTGCATTGGCTGCCATGTTTTTTAAAAACCAAAAACACTCAGCAGCCCATCTGGAATCTCGGTTGGCGTTGGCTAAAGCCAGCACCGAGCAGAGATTCCAGATAAGTGCCAGCAGCAACACATTTCTCACTTTTAAAAAAAAATCTATCATTTTCTTTCAGTTCTTGAGCTGCTGCTTAAGCTGGAATGTGTTAGGTCCAAAAATACAAAAGCATTGCCATGTTAATAGAGATGCTTTCTGAAAAATTCAGGGACTGCTCTACAAATGTGCTGCGAATGCTGCAGCTTTTTGAAGAGGCTGTGGCTGTGCTGCACTGAAATCTGGATTGCAGCATGTGCAGGAATTTGCACTGAGCTCTGGTGTAGAGAGTGCTTGCACCACTGAGAATGAACTTGGGTAGTGTGGGCTTCCATATGGAATATATTAGCACAGCTGGGAATCTGCTTACAACTTTGGGTGGCTTCCCCAAACTAAAAATGATGAAAAGTGAGGGGGAGTATGCTTGAAAAGTCTGACCATTTAGCTATAGAATCAGTTGTTCAATATGGAGCTTGGAAGTATCTTTCTGCTTCCCAAGTTACTGACAGTGTATCTCAGATTTTTAAGGTGATATAATAAGCAGGGTTTGCATGGGAAGAAAGAATGTAGGAGAAAACCAAACAAAAAATCCCCCCCAATATCTTGCATGTGGAGTAGATACCATATTTATCTTGGACTCTGCCTGTGTTCTAGGAAGAACAAAAAGCATGCCTTGACTTCTTATCTTTTTTTAAATAAATACTCTTTGATTGTAGTTAATTTCTGCAAAAAGACATGTAGCAAGAGTGGGAGACATTCCAGGACCTAGTTTTGAATTTTTCTGCATGTTTTGCTCTTATTTTTAACGTGAAGTAAAATGGGAAGCTTTATTTTGTAGATCAGTGGAGAAAAACTGACCCACCTGAGAAGGAACTCTGCCTGGTGAGAGAGGGAGAGCAAGGAAATTTTCTCCCATCCAGAGTGCAATTACTGTAGTTGTGCTTTTGTATCTCAACAGACTACTTCAGCATGATTTTGGAGGAAAAGAGATGGTAGAGAAATTTAGATCATTAAATAGCTGTATTAAGAATTCAGATTCCTGAGTGTAGTTCTATCTTTAAATCAACAGAAAAGCTAAACCCAAAAGCCCAATAAGAATGAGGACTTCTTTTTTTCCTTCTTAAAACTTGAGCCTTAATTCTAAGTTGTTCCAGCTTTGTATCCAGTTTTTCAACAAGGAGTGTAAATCTGTGAATATGTTTTCTTTGGGTACATTGCAAAGCCTTATTATCATGTGCTTGGGATTTTTAAGTTGTTTCCATTTTCATCCATGATGAAGTATTCAGAGACTGGGTGCTAACACAAGAGCCATAATAAAGTTAGATTTATTTACATGCAAGTGCCAGGGTATAAGATTCAAGTTAATGCATACTGTTTTGCTGCATTAACTTCTTTCTCTCCTCTTTATGAAGCAAGAGTATTTTTGTTTCTTTACACTGGAAACTTCTGTCTTTCAGATGTAGAGAATAGATGGAACTAGAGACAAGCACTGCTTCATCTGTGCAGATGGAGCTCTGCTGAACCAGTGCTATACACCTCTCTGGTTGTGTTAATGATTCTGATTTTTGGAGCAATGGCTTTCGCTGTATCCACTCTGAATTTTCCCTTGGCTGTGCTCTTACACACTTCTCACTGGAAATGCATCTAAGTGAAATACAATGGGAAATACTTCAGAAATTCTGTGTAACCTGTTCTGTAGGGTCCACTGGTGTATTTGGTGGAGTGGCTGGTGGAGATGAGCTGGGGAGGCCCTGCTCTGCCCTGGGCCTCACTGGCCTCATTCTGGCCAGCAGTGGGTGTCTGTGGCAGGTAAGGAACAGGGCTCCCCTGAGTGCTTTCTTGCCTTTCATTTTCCCTCTCCTATCCCCGTGTAAAGAGGGCACAACACTGATCAAAGGGATGCCTCCCACTTAAGGGAGGCACTGGTTAGAGGTGGAGTGCTTGATTTCTGTGTGGGAAGGAGGCTTTGGTGCATGGGAAGTTTAGATGTTATGGACAGAGCTGGGTCTTGCTGTCCTCAGTCACTGCTTTAGCAAGTGCTGCACTTCAGGGTGTGAGATGTGGCAGTCAGAAAGTTCTGGTGTCCTGTGATCTGTGAAATAGGCTGGGCTTGTGGGTCAATTTGTAGTGCAAGTGGTTGCTGCCTGATTATAGCAAACAAAGTTAAGCTTGGAAGATTTTGGGCTGAACTTTTGAAACCTGTCTGGCTTGCTACCAAAGGATGCCACTGATATTAGATGGTTCCTTAGCCACAAAATGATTTTTTTGTTATTTTCAGTGCTGTAGTTTAAAACAGTACTACAAAATTCTGTTATATTTATGTGTAACAGTCCAATATTTATTTACAGTTGAGGTACTCTGTTTTACTTAATGTTCTTTATAGTCTATTTGTTTAGAGTGGTATTTGTAGTATACCATACGTTTGTAGAATGTATTTATAGAAACTTTTTTTACTGTCTATTAGGGCATGGCAGTAGCCTGATTAAGTTCTAGTTGGGCTTTGGCCCTTCTAATTTTCTCCCTGCATAACCTCCTGTTATTCTTGCATACATCCTGAGTTGCCTGCCCCAACTTCCAAAGGTCATAAGCTTTCCTTTTTACCCTGGATTCCAGCCAGAGCTCTCTGTTCAGCCAGGTCGGTGGTCTTCCCTGCTGACCTCTCTTTTGGCATTTGAGAACTGGCTGGGGCTGCAGGAGCACAAATAGGGCCAGAATCTTCCAACTTGTGTTTTGAATTTTCCAGATTGTGTTTCTTTAGAACTTGAATTAATGTGAGCAGTGAGAAAATGCAAAAGCTCTAGCATAATGATGTGTGGGTGTGGTGCCAGGAACTGTTATTTCCCTTGAGAATATTTGTCATTCTTTGAATAGGATCAGAAATAGATTTGAGTGCTTACTACTATGAGTTTTTCTTCTTGGTATTTATCTTATTCTTTTGTTAGGTGCTGTTCACCTTAATGTTTCCTCCTCCTCCCAATGCCTCTTACCCTTTCTGTATGTTTAGTCTCCAGCTTGTCCTGTCTTCCTTGTGGGTTATGACTTGTCCTGGCCAGGAACCAGTGAATTCCTGGAAGGGAAGTGGTGTCTCTTGCTGTTCCTCCTGCACCTTGCAGGGCCCTGAGCTTGGGAGTGCACTTGGAGGCATTTCTCTAATGCAGTGGTAAAGATTCTTGACAGCTCTTCTCGTGTGTTCCTTGTCTGCTCAAGATGATTCTAATGTAAAAACAAAACCAAACAAAAAAGCCCCCAGAAGCAGCTCCATACACTAAAAATAGAATATTGCCCCTGCCCCACGTCCTTGCTGAACACTGACTGAGCTGGTTCAGTTGAGAAACTTCCTGAAGAATGATGCCATAGTTAACTCTGGCTTCAGCATCCCAAGAGCTGTGGAGGGGGCAGTCTCAGCTGGGAGTCCTTGTTGTAACCTCTTAAACCTCCTCATCACCTGGGCTTCCTTAGGTGCTGTTACCAGAAGGGGAAGTTGACTACCAATTTAGTTTGGTCAGAAGGAAAAAGGAGAGTGGCTGCTCTCAAATTTATTTTAATCTGCTCTAGAAATTTAAACTTAACCCATGTGTACATGGTTTAATCAGCATTCTGGGCAGAATTCTGCTGAATAAGCACAGATATGCACGTGGTGCCTCTTGAAATCTTGTAGGGTATTTGAGACAGCCCCCCAGGGTCAGCAAACCTGACACAGGACCTGTGGGTTGCCCAGGTCCTTCTGCTGCAGCCCCTAAAGCCCTGGTGGGCTACCTTGGAGCATCTTGGTGGTGTAGGCAGGAGAAACTACATAGTTCCATGTGTTTTTTGCCCACATTGGACATGCAATTTCTGGATTGTGTGCTGATGGAGACAGGAAATATCTTCATCTGTACATTAGAATGAACCTGGCACAGCTTGGGTACCACATAAGCAAATTGAATCTCATCATCCATAGCTCATTTTTATTAACTTTGGTACTGCTAGCAGCATATCATAAAAGAGAACAGCTTCTCATATCAAGCCAGATTTCTTTTCTGCTGCTCAGTTGATGGGATCTGGGTGGCAGCAAGCCTCTAACTCAAGGCATAATTTTCCCTAATTCAGGAAGTACTGTCAATATACACATTTTTACTGGCCTTTTCTGTTTACATGGGCACTTGTTTCTTGCCTGTGGCAGGCTGCTCTAAGAATTTTCTTCAGTATCTGTACTTTCAGTCCTTCTTTCAACTTTTTTGTTTGCTTTTTTTTATTATGAGGAAGGAATATTCTTTGTACTTTATTTCTGGCAGGATTGTTAAAATGTGAGCTTAATTTTTTGCTGGTAGGGAGTTTATTGCTCTCTGCCATGGTAGAGTTCCTTGTTCTTGTATATATCTCATTGGTTTTATTTTAGTGTCCCAAAGGAATTTAGAATATGCAGCAGTTAATCATGTCCTATTTTTCTATGCAATTATAATTTTGCAGCTTGTCAATTTTTTTTTTGTGTGCATAGATTCCCAATACACTTTTTTGTTGGTATTTTGAGAGAGGGAGTGTGCGTGTATTTCCATTTGGCTGCTGGAATTTACGAGACCTGTAAGAGGCTGGTTTGCATATCTGGAGCTGGAATGATTCCTTGCATTAGTACAATTTGTTATCTGTAGAAAACCTGGAGTGGTGGTGACAACTGCCATCCTGTGTGGACAGGATAATGTGCCTTTGTTCAGCACAGTTCTCTGTCTCTGCCCAGTAATTAGTACATGGAAGAACACTTCTACACCATGTTTATTTAAATGTAGAAGCTTGCAAGGATCGATAGACAGACTTCAGCACTGAGGTCAGAGCTGCAGCACCCAGCAGATGCAGCCGTCTCCTGAGTAGCAGGAGGATACCAGTAAATAGGCACAAATCCCTGAGAAAATGATGCTGTGTTTGAGGGGATGTGTGTTATCTCCTTTTATCAGCCTCTGAGCTGCTGTTGTTGTGCTCTCTACATGGGATTAGTAATAGTGGGATTAGTAATGACATACTCTAACTAGGCAAAGGGAGGGGAGATGCCACATTCTGAAGCTGCAGAGTGCCTCCAGGAGGTGCTCTGATTGGGAAGAGCTCAGCTGTTTAGGCTATGTTTGGTGTGGGGATTTTATTGAGGATAGAAAGGACAGCTGTTGCCATTGACAGTTGTAATAAAAATCATAATAGGCTCATTTTAAATGGCCAAGTGTTTGGTCCTTCACCCTTCTCCTCTTCTGAGAGAAGCTGTATTTTCAATTTCTGCTTTCCCCAGTGATTTGGGGAGGGGAGAGGTTGTTTCTTAAGGCTTTGTTCTTGTCCCCTTTGCTCTTCACCTTGACCTTCAGGCAATTTCTTCAATTCACAGCTAAATCAATGATAGCTGGGGCTATCATCTCTGTGCAGATGATTTCTAAAAGCGTCTCTGTTCACTGCTAAACTTCTGCTTTTCGATCTTGCATATTGGCTTGTTTCTGTAAATGCCATACAAATGTCTTCTCAGAGCAAGTAGAGTGTTACAGAAACGTCAGCATCTCATTTGGCTCAGGACCACAGCAGACAGGTTATTCTGAATTTTCTCCCATCTCTCCAGGGTGTTTTCTTGCTCAGGCATTTTTCTGCTAACCTGTTCTGATTAATATATATAAAGTAAAGCTGTCTTCTCAGTCCTAGTCATTACTCCTGTTGGTCCAGCCAAAACACTTGTTCTAACCCACTTGTTCATGCAATTCCTTTCCAGAAATCCCCTGTAAACGTCACATCCAGTTATTGTATCTGATGGATACTTTTTGTCAGTCTTGAAAGCTATACACAGCTGTGACCCTCTCCATTTAGCATCACTTGCTGGGCTTGCTGAGGTCCCTTGTCACTTCTGCTGTGCTCTTTGCTTGTCAGATGTTTCGTGATGCATCTTTGTGCTGCCTTCTCTATGACTCCCTGTATGTTAATTTCTGACCTCCCTGCTCTCATCTGCACAGGTCTCTGTCCTGTGTGCTGAGTCCCTCCTGAGGACCTGTGTGTGCCATGCTGCTCAGTGAACTGAGCTGACAGACAGACAAATTGCTGACTGTTCCCTAAATCAAGGTTCAGCAAAGTGTTTGGAAGATGCTTGGCATCTATATTTGCTGGCAGCACCCACAAAGCAATAATACTTGAAGTGGAAATCAGTCTGACTTCTTGGTACAACCTCTCCACTTGTAACTCCTGGCATGGATGGCTGAATCATCTTCGTCTAAATAGACAGTACTGTGAACAGATGGTAAATAATTTACGAAAAGCGAAGCTATGAGCAGGCCTAAGATTGAACTTTGTGTCATATCTTTCTTACTGTCATAGATGTAGGCTTGCAGCTCTGAATCACAGCAGACTATACTCCATTTATAAGATGAATTTTAAATCATTCAGGAGTAAATGAGACAAAGCTGAATTTCTTGATTTAGGCTAATAACAGGCAATGGTCCTCCAGAACAAAGGACTGTGAAGGGACTGAAAAGCATTGCCAGAAATTCATCTTCTGCCTCTACCCACAAGCCCTGGTCTAAAGTAATGCCGAAGCCACTTGTCATTTTCACTTCAGCTGTTCCACTGACATGTTCAAACCCAGCACTAGATGCTGTGGCACAAAGTTTATTCATGTTTGAAAAAACAGCATTAACTGTGAATTCGAGAAGATACTGCAGGAGGAAGAAATTCAGAATTTTAGAAGTAAGGGGCCGTGTTGGTAACTGTGTTACCTCAGAAAACATGAGGTGACTTTTATAACAGCCCCCACTGTCCAGGATGTGCTTTGAGAGATGAGTGCAGGGGTGTGCAGTCTCTGTAAATTACAAGCCTCTTCCTGGTTGTAATAAGGGACTGAAAGTACTAAATGATGTTATTCCTGAGTTTATTACAGGTCAACTTGTAGTCATGTGTTTTTGGTTGGTGTGTGGTGTGTACAACCCCCCATCCTCCCCAGTTCACGTAACACTGATTCTCTCTAAACTGTTTTAGGGGAAACACAGAGTATTAGGACTCATTTGATATCATACATCAGTATGTAGAGTGCAAATTATCTTTCAGTCCTCATGTGATTGTTTTGAAAGCAGAACCAAGACAAGAATGAAGGGCTGCCCTGGCAGTCAGCAGTGTTTGTGGATACCCCATTGAAAGCTGCATTGTCTCAGTGCCATATTCCCAATGTGCAGAACTGGTACCAGCTCTTGCAGGGACAAGGTGTTCCGAGCCAGCATAACAGATCTTGGAGAAAAATAAAGGAAAGCAAAGTGGTAGTTCTGTCTTTTTGAACAATCAAGTCTGTCCAGATGTTTTGTGTCTCCACAGCAGTTAAGGTAATGCCTGGGAATAGCTGCCCAGTTGCTCCCTGCAGCAACTGTCAGGGCATGTGTTGGCTGAGGATCTCCTCTCCATAAAAATGAGTGTGTCGTTGCTGAAGTCAGTAAGCTGAATATTGACTTTTATGGCTTGAAGTAGTCACCGTTCCCCTAGAAGAGACCATGACTGACCTTTGGAGGATTCTCCCATTGCTTTTCTCCTGATGGAGACCCTTTTTCCAGCACAGATCTGATTTTTGGCAGTGCCTATGGGTTTGTTGACAAGGCTTAGTTGGAGCCATTGCTTATTCAGTGGCTCGCAGCACAGCCTGCCAAGTGTAGCCATGCTTTGTATCAATACCTGCAGCTGCCCTGAGTGATTGGCTGACTTTGGGGTATATGTAAAATAGGGAGTGTGTAACCCCTTGAACGAGTGCTTTCTTATTTACACAGCCACAGCACTCCAGAGAAAAAATAGCTGGTAATGTTTGCTAGGAGTCCAAATGGTATCTGACATACTGTAGTCAGTGTTTAGCTCTGAGATGTCATCACAGAAGGGAGTTTCATGGTGATTGATATGTGAAAAGTCTGAGATTCAGTTGTGGATTATACACTTTTTTTTTTTAGGTTGTTTCATAAATATTCTTTGAACTTGAACTTTAATTAAAGAAAAAAAATCAGTGGTGAGGCTGTTCCACAACTAGTAGCAACAGTTCACTAGTTGTGAGGACAGACAGATTTCAGTCAAACTGATGAGTAGAAATTTTGTTTGGAAGTGATAATTTTGTTACAGTAGTGATAATGTAGAAGTTTTATCACAAGAATGGGTGATTTTATTATTATATTTTCTCTTTGGTACAACTTGGATGCTTGTTCCTGCACAGAGAGAAAGAGTGTAGTTCTGCCAAATAAGTAGTTACATGACTCATTACAAGGATCCTTAATTTTCCTTATTAATTTTTTAGGAGTAATTTGTGAAATCTATTAAGCATGGTAGCCCCGATGAAAACAGTGTGATCTGAAAATCACAAAAATTCTCAGAATTATTTTTGAGATGAGTGCTATCCTGTGCTAAAAATACGTTGCGCTGCTGCAATCATTTTGTAGCTGGATTCACTCCATCACACAAGCTCTTTATCTGAAATTGCTATAAGCCATAACATAAAGCTTTTTACTTGCTCACATCTAATTGAGGGAATATTTATTTGGTGCATATTAAATTCAAACTGGCCTACTTCTGAAGGAATATTTATTACTTTAAATCTCAGTGCTTTGAAGAGAGAAGTTTCAGAACAACTCTTATTCATATGACAAAGTTAATTAGAAGTTTGTATTTTAGTTCCTGTAATATTTGAAAGGGAGTAGTGTAGTGTTTGACAAATAGGTATAGTAAATCATGATTTGTTGACAAAATTAAACTGTAAATGAAAATTTAACTTTTATTGTGCACGTTTTGAAACAGTTTTCAGGATATGTATGGAACTCCACAGACAAATCTGGTGTGTTATAGCTCAGAGCTTATAACGCAGCAACGTCTATTCTGGCTTTTTACAGCTTTTCATGCATTATGGATACATTGGAAAATAGGGACATGTTCCCTGCTCTTGGCTTGGGGAAGCAGCATGGCTAGAAATCCCAGTGTCTTTTTATAAACTTTTGGGGTTTGTGCATATGGAGCAATGTCAAGAGCTAAAGCTGTGTCTCAAATATTTATTAAACACAAGACAAACTGTTAGCTCTCTCTTTGTCCATAAAGTTGTGCTTGTGATCCTTGAGCAGATCCTGTAGCACACGACCTGGCTTTTCCATGGGGGATTTCCCAGCTCTCTGCCATCACAGGCACTTGTCTCCTCCTCTGCAGCAGCAGTACTGTGAGTGCATTTCCAGAGAAAGCCATCTTCCAGTCAGCTCTGCTCTCTTGCTGATGATAAGGATCAAACTTCCATGCTAGAAATCAGCAGTAATGAACAGCAATTACTGGGCAGAGTCAGCTGTAGTTATGTGCAGCACATGTATAAAAAATAGGTGAGAGAAGTAGTTCCTTGATAAGTTACATAACGTGGCAAAACTTTGATGTTGTGCATCTCAGTCGTGTTGTACTGAGCTGCTTCTGCCCTGGCCAGGGCTGTGCTTGGGACTCAGAGCTCTTTGCTCTCTGATTGCAGCTCCCTTCCCCCCAAGTAGGAGCTTTTAGCCCTAAGTGTGCTAAACCCCTAACAGTGTGTTCAGGATGCTATTCATTCATGGTGGAATGGGCTTGGATGGAGGTTTGGTGCAGCTGATGTGAGGACTTGTGTTTGAGGTAGATCACTTGTTAATATTTTCCCTAATTCACTCATTTATTTGCTTGTGGTGTTTTTAAAAATGGCTGAAGTCTGAAATAGGTTCTTTGCTACTGTTGAAGTTCTGAAAAAGGAAATTTTTTTCAGTAATCTGGACAGAGCTCAGGCTTCAGTGTAAAAACTGTTTTATCTAGGCATGTCATACGTGTGCAACTCCATGTGTTTTTTAATGAAGATTTGTACTTCTCGTTTCCGTGATGTTGACATAATGTCTGAGGTGGTGTGAGGTCCAAGCAAGTTACAGATATGTGGTACCAGCTACATGGTATGTAGGCATGTTGTGTCTTTGAACCTGCCCAGGTGCTGCTGAGAAAATAGAAATCCTCTCAGCTCCTTTTGTTCAAAATTAAATGAAAGCTGTTTCAGGGTATTTAAAAGTATGAAAATCAAAGACAACTCTTGACCCAGTTAGGAACTAACACAGGCCAAGGAAAAGATGATGCTGAGATAGCACCTGCTTAGACCAGCCAAAATCTTGACCTTCTGTCAAAGAGCTCTGGAGTATCTGGTAGAGGCTCACGTTATGCTCTGAATGTCCCCTAAATTATTTAGAGGTCATTAATATGTGTTGGATGTATTTGAGACTGATTTTAAATATAAATGTAACCATTTAAAATGCAGTGGGAAATAGGATATGAAGCCCAAGTGAAGGTTACAATACATGAAGGGCAGTTTGGGGTAGAAGGGGTGCAACAAAAACATCAGGAAAACTGGACGCATGTGAGAGTCTGTAGCATTTTTTGTGCCAGCCTGTTTAAACATTTTGTTCCTGGGATTTTTTGTATATTTTTCTTCCTCTGGTTTGGTATTCTTGAATTTCACACTGCAGTGGTTCAGCTTACAGGCTAGTAAAGCAGAGCCTCGCATCTTGCAATGAACCATCAAGAAGATTGTTCTAAAATGCTGAAAACCATATGCTTACAGAAGTAGCCTATCACAAGTAACTGGAAGGTGAAAGCTGTACAATATGTTCTGCATCTTTAGCTGTGTAATCATAGCAGAAATGGGGCTGCTGGTAAAACAGATATCCCAGCCACAAATTCAAGGAGCCATTGGTTTTTTGCTATTTATTTTAAAGTGATAGTTGAATTCAGCCTCAGACTATTATGGAAAAGGGAGCAGTAATATGGCTCAGTGATCTCTGCAGGTGGGGGGAATAACTGAAAGTAGTCAGAGAAATGCTAGTGAACCAGCCTAAGCTGCTGAATAAGTGAAGGAAGAATCACACTCTGAATGTTGTTAATAGCAGTGTCAGTTTTTTGGTACAGGTTTTTTATTTAGTTTTTCAGAACAAGGGATGGATATCTCATCTCTGAGTCAACATTGGCCATAACTAAATGGGAAGCAAACATGGGAAGAGTAGAGCTGCCATGGAAGTATAGAAATAATGTTTGGTTGACAGGCTTAAGTGAAAAAACCCAATGCTATTCCTGAGGAAGGAATATCCTGACTGCAGATGCTGAATGCATGGAGTTCACTGACCCTGTGCTTTAACTACTGTCTGTCTTTAGCCCTATCAGTGGTTGCAGCCAACTGACTCCAGGTGCTTATTTTCAAGGAGGAAGTTGTCCTCGGCTCTTGTTACATCCTACTTGTTAAGCAGCCTTGTTTTCACTTTGTTCTATGTCTGGGTCCTTAGAGTTAACTGTGAAGTCAAAAGTTTCATAAATAAAAATAATAAAAACTTTTATCTTGGTTCCAAATAAGCATCAGTCACTGCTAGAGACAGTATGGGACTTAGAAATGTGGGTGTGTTCCTGGAGCAGTGTGAAGCAGAATGTGATTGGGGATTGAAGTCATGCGAGTGGAAACTCTCGAATATTCTGCCAACAGTAGTTTGGATTTTTTAACATAATGTCACTTGCACAGAAGTTGCTTTTCCAAGTGGCAGAAGGTATTTGAGGTGAAGGGAATGAGGGAACGTTAGACTGGATGCTACACCAGTGCTACAGCACACTGATTTTAACTTTTTTTAAAAAAATTACTCACTGGAAGATGTGCTCAGGGCATGGTTCAGACATTCCTTTGAGAAAACTGGGAGATTAGAAAGACCCTCAGGACAATGGCTTGCTTCTCATGGAACAACACTGTTTTTCAAAACTGCCTCAGTCGGGGATGGGGGGTGTGTTTGCAGATGAAGGTGAACTCAGGCTCTGCTTCCAGCAGCTGTGGCTGTGCTCTGAGCTCTGACAGGGAGCTGTGGCCATGAGTTAGCACGGCGGATTATTGGCTAAAGTGAGGAAATCCAGTTTGGCTGCACAGGCTCTGGTCCAGGCAAGCTTGGATCTGCCTGCAGAAGACTGTGAACAACCCGTGGGGAAGAGCAGACTTCCCTGCTGCTTCCTCATCTCCCTTTCTGACAACTGCTGCCTGTGCCGAGCACTGCGTGACAAAACTCGGCAACAACACAGCAGGTCCTGCCAGGACAGCACTCAGCTTGTACAGAGGGAAAGAGCTCAGAAAGCTCCATCCTGGCACCTCCTAAGGTTCAGAGTCAGTCTGCACTAGGAACAGGCAGGTTGTGAGATCTTGACCCTCCTGGGAATACATGGAACCCCAGAAATCTTGCTGTCTTCAGTGGGATTATTTGTGATGTAAGGTAGTGTGTAACACAAGTAAGGGCTACCACAATCTGTTGCCTTAAATTAGCAATCTGTTACGAAGATGAAATTAAAATTAAGGTCAAATTTCCTTTCTCCCATGCATGTATTTGGCTGATACACAAGTCACCAAGAGTTCTGCGTGCGACTCAAGATACAATTTGGCCCTAAATTAATTTCATTAGTAAAGCTGAAACTCAAACATGGTGTGAATGAGACATCTGTTAGTCTGCTGATTCATGTCTAAAGAGAAATGTCATAAAGGATTTTTAGAATGCAGTGCTGCATATGAGGCAGCTGCACTGACGCTGCAGATCAATCTGTTTCAAATGCAGTCTTAAACAATAAACCCTTCTGTGAACCTTTTTGCTGTGAATGTATGTCTTCGAAAATGCAGAGAAATTCATGTGCAACAGTGAAAATGAGGAATGTAATGAAAAAAACAAGGAAGCTTCCCACTAACGTTGAACCATCAAGTAAATTGTCCCTTGTCCCTGTAACCTAACTCCTCTTAAATCCTCTTGGTGTTTTCTACTTTTACCTCCTTGAAGAGGAGGGCTTTAGTTAGGTGTGGCAGCACACAGTAGTAAAAAGTCATGCTCTTGGGAAATATTAGCTTAAAATTACAGTTTCCTTGTTTATCACAGAATGATTTGAGGTTGGAGGGGACCTCTGGAGATGATCTAGCCCAAATCCTCTGCTAAAGCAGGTCCACCTAGAGCAGGTTGCAGAGGATCTCACCCAGGATTTTGCATATGCAGAGAAGAAGACTACACGACATGTCTGGGCAGCCTGTTCCAGTGCTCTGATCTGCCTTTGCCATTCAATTTTGTCGTATCTATTTTGTATTGGTGCTTTTTTCTTGTTGGAATTGTATTTGCGCCTATTGAATACTCACATAATCACAAACCTTCACTAATGGTGACAAAATGTTATTTATTTATGTTTATTTGTTTTTTATTGGCTTTTATAGCATCTGTTTCCTTTGGCATGTGAGCTTCCCTGCTACTAAAACAGGGATTTCAAGAACGTGAGCTGAAACTGCAGTGAGGTTGCCTTTAAAACTCCCTTTAAATTCTTTTTTTTTTTTTTTTTTTTTATGGGAGCCTGGGTGTGCAGGGATGGCAGGGTAGGTAGCATACCTCTTCCAGTGAGGATAAACAGTAGGAACACAAGAATGTCAGAACAGTAACAATCCTGTTTTCATGCAAATTTCCCAGGAGTAAGGGAGGCATATTGTAGATGACACATTAACAGGCTTGTCTTTAAATAGAATTTTTTTTCAAAGTCTTCCTGAGGGCACCAGTGACTGTTCAATGCAACATTAATGGATGCATTCTCCTGATAGAATAACAAGGATTTGGAGACTGAAAGAGACACTAAACTTGCTTCCTGCCAGATTTTGTACAGCTCTGTTTTCCCTCTGAATACATACCTGGATTGAGGACTTGCTGTCTCATAGCAAGGGAGAATCCACCCTCCTGTCTGCAGTGCCAGTGACCTCTTCCAGCAGGACTTCTCCTGTGTACATTGGGGAGACTGTGAGTAACTGGAGCAGGGAGAGCAGCTGCTCACACTGATTTGAAAATGGAGATGTACATTCCAGCAGCTGAGGATGGGAAGTGTCTCATGGTGATGGAAAGATGCTAAAGAGCCTGTACATTAATGCAGTTCTAGAACTCACAGGTACTGTCCACTGGATCAGTTCTGCTCCATGCTGCAATAGCCTCATAGCTCCCAGGAGTTCATGCGGTGATGGAAGTGAGAAGAAAATGCAACTTTGGCCTTATTTTGAACAGTGATGTAGGTTTCCTGTCCTCCTTCCCAAAGGAAGTTTCTCTCTTGCCCCATATGATTAGTCAAATAATTTAGCTCTCTTTTCCAAAATATTTCACCATTTATCTAGTCATCTTTCTTTTTCTCTTTGGCCTTGCTTTTTCTTTATACCTTTCAAAATTGGGAAATTTGAAGGGCGTCTCTTCACTTACTGAAGAGGGCATTGCAAATCAGTTTGGGCACTAAAACTCACCCTTTCACTCATCTTTTATTTCCTCTGTGTTGTCATTGCAAAACCCCGTTAAGAAGTGTGCTCTCTGATCCGACTGTGGGAAGACTGCATGGAATAGCATTTTAGCATCAGCAGGGTTTCACTGGTTGCGATGATTTGGCACAATTTCCATCTGTGTTATGCATGATTTCCAGGTCTCTTTGTGTCAGGGGGACAAGATGTGTTTTGTATTTTGACAGCTGTCTGTTGTTTGTGCTTTAATTTACTTACTGGGATGAAGTCATCAGCTTGTCTGGATGAAGGTGGCAATAGTCAGCATATCCCCAGATTGCTACAATAGTGCTCCAGGGACATGAAATATTTCAAGCCTATCAAATATGTTTTCTGCCTTTCCAGGTTAGGTCTTTTGTTAGTTACTTTCCACTGAAGCTCTTCTATTCTGCTTAGTTTAAATACTCATTTTAGCAGAACCTGGAAATTGAGTTCTTTCCTCTTCCCAGTTTTCTGCCCATGGCAAATTATCCAAGCACCAGACAATTGAGCCTTTTTCTGAACCAATGAATATTTAAATATTTTATGCAAATATTTGCTATATATTATTTGAGAACAAGTGAGCAAACAAGAATATCTCCATATGCTGATGCCTAGTATAGTTTACTGGTAGTGGGGGAACAGGAGCTCCAGCACATGCTTTTTGCAAGTTGTTGTTAGGCAGAAGGAGTAGCTTTGATGTGGGGCTGCCCTTAGAATATCCTGTAGCTCTGCAGTGTGAGGACATTTGGTGAGTAGGAGATCCAGATCTGCCAGAAAGGAGGTTTCAACCTGCTTGTCTGCAGGTGAATGTTGTAATTACTTACCTAAATTCAGGTTCATGCACAATTTTTGTTCCTTAACACTATATTTTGGGTTTTTTTTTATTCTTGGAGGGAGGAGGAAGAGTGTTTGTTTGTTTGGGTTTTTTTGGTACTGAAATGGACCATTTTGGATCTCAGCTTATGCTGCAAGTCACCTATAATTCTGAGGCTGTCCTTACTTCTACAGAAGCCTGGAAGAGCAGGGAAGTGCTAACACAAATCCCCATAAGGTTGAAATGCTCCAATACACCCCAAGCACTAGTTTTTAAGAACACGAAAATTAGAATGGACCATATATGATAATTTAAATTATATTGCTTATTTCATGACTTGGCATCTCTGAGACGCTAGAGCAACCTATAGAGTCATGTGCCATTTCAGCCATTGATTTCTTTGCCATAACCCCCTTCTCTCTGAAGTAAAAGTGGCAAGAGGAAATAAAAACAACTAAATGAAAAAGGAGCAGCTATTTTGTTTTATATTCATAGCTGACGTGAAAGTAATAATTAATTAACGTTACTGCTCTATGTTCCAGTATGTAGGTGTGTTTGCATGTCAGTCTTCTGTCATGCAACCACCTCTGGCTGTTACTGAACTGTTAACTTAGAGTGAACAAAAAGGCTTCTGCAGAAAAAGTGACAGAGCAAAGTTCTTGTGTGTGTGGGATTTTGTTTACCTTGTTCCTTCACAGAACTGTGAGAAACCTGTGAGAGAGAGTGCATGGCAGAGCACACTGCCGAGGGCTCTTGGCTGTGTAAGAAGGTCGCTTGTCTGTGTTGCCAATCACAGTTATTCTTCATTGAATGATAGGGTAGAGCCTTCTGATATTTTTCACTCTAGTCTTGGACTTGCAGGATTGAAACCTGTTATTTTACTGTCTGCTAATTCTTGCTGTTAATGGTAAGCAATAAAGACTTTTTTCAGCAATTAAGCACATATCTCCATGAATGCACAAGTCTGGCAATCACCTTGCTATCAGTGCTGCAGGAAACAATGAAACATACCACTGGGAATATTACTCTCACTGCATACCATGGAATTCCACCCAGTGGCTCAGACTCATCACTCACGGAAAGAAGGTATTGATACAGTTTGTAAATCTCCTGTTGTATGAAAAAGACCTGAAGACAACTTCTTCTCCTGAAGACCAGTTATTTATCTTGGCTGAACCTAACAGCAATTCTGATTTGTTCTGCCAAGATGGGGATGGGAAAAAAGGGACACAACAAAAACTCTTCCCAAAACAAGTATCTAATTTAGTAGATTTGTTTAAGCTGAAAGAGACATCAGAGCTGGCAAGTTTTGAAACGCTGTCTTTTCCAGCTTAATGAAGCATTTTCTTTTAAAGCTAATTACTCCCCAGTCCCAAGTTAAACCTCACCTTCAGTCAAAACCAGGATTCCAATAACACACTTGTATGGAGCTGGAGCAGCTGCCATGGTCAAGGACTGGGGATTTTTTCCTTTATTTTCTCTTCTGACCATCCTCCAGAAGGGTAACCCAGAACTTTCAAACCCATTAAGCAGCAAGACTCTCCAATAAGTAGTCAATTATGTTGTTAGTTCTTCAGAGGATAATCAGGAGGGCTTCTCTATGGAAGTGGGAAGCATGGGATTTCTGTTTTCAGTTCGTTTTCTGGATCTCTAGTACTGTTGTTTGACCTTAATGAGTTAATTAAAAGGAGAACTTCTAATAACCTGACAAAAGTCAAGAACTTTTGAGTATCTTGAAAGGTGGAGCAACTTAGAATCAGGTACTTCATTTAAATGAAAAAGAAAACTTTTTTTTTAATTAACAAAAGTCTGAAGAATTATTAGGTCAGTGCTTTTAGGAAAACTTGTTTTGCACATTTTTGCTAGTAGCTTTTAAAGACAGTTCACTGAGACTGCTTTAGAATGCCTTTAGCACTCTTATACAAGTATTATAGAAACAGTTTTGAGCTATATTAATATTCAGCAGTATATGATATAATCTCACAAAGTAATTGATAAAATGGCTCTGCAAATAAGAAAGCTTAGTTTTCCCATCTCTGCTGAAGGCCTCGAAGCTGCTGTTGTCTGAAATCCATGTCATGTGGGAACTGGGCTATGAACGGTCCAGAGACACAGAGCAAGAACAGGGTATTTCACACTGCAGCTGAGTTTAGTGCTAGCTTTCTATCCCCCTTTGATAGTCTGCTGCATCAGAAGCACCTTTCTAGAGCAGCAGTGAGTTCTGAAGCTCCCAGGTTTGCTGCTTTGCCTTTTTTCCTTCGTGCCTTGCTATTTTGAGAGACCTCCATCGGACGGCAGAAAGCGCCTGGGTTTGTGCTTTGTCTCAGTGCTTTGGAGGTGGCTGTGCTCTAAGGAGGGGGAAAGCTGCTTGCTGGGCAGCCTGGGGCACCTTTGAGGTGAAGATTCAGCTTGTGCACCAGGCAAGATCCTGAGCTAAACACGGCTCTTCAGACGGAAGGCTTTGCACAGTCTGCGGCACAGCCAGCTCCAAGGGCAAGGCTGCTTCCAGTTGCTAATTTCTCCCTGAGCCAGCAGCTTTAGGAGGTTTGTGCCACTGATTGCAAGTGCTCTGTGCTGCTGGTTAAATTAGCCCAGGAAACCATGGCACTGAGGGGAGTTTTTGAAGGGAATTTCAACATAAATTTAACATTAAATTGATGTTTGAGCAAGCCAAGCATTTGCTGGAGCGATTACATAGGATGCACTCAGCAGACTCTTTGTGCAGCTCGTGGCTGATTCTCTCCCCGAAGTGGGGGATGAAGCAGTAGTGCCTTTGTGGGAGAGCATAGTTTATTACCCAGTAGGTGCAATTTAAAAAGATCTGAGGGAGAGATGGCAGATGTATGGAGAACTTATGTCCAAGTAAGGTCAGTACTATTTAGATGCCCTGGTATATTTGTGTTTTGAAATGTCTTTTTGAGAAGTAGCAGTTTAAAAGGAAGAGCAAAGCCTTGCCAAACAACATGCTGTTTGATTTTACATCAAACCTTTAAGACAGGATAATATTCACTCCAGGGAGATAGAACAGCTAAATAAACATGTAGAAACTTTTAAGATACTGAGGTTTGGAGTAATCAGTGTGCAGTGTCCAGTGATGTCTACTGAAATTTACTAAAACAGCTCTGTGAATTTAGTCAGTGGAATTTAACCTGCACTGTAATTACAGGGTTTTGCAGAGGCAGTTGCCTCTGACAGGTTTGTATCAAAGTTTGTTGAGCCTGTGGTTTTGGTTTTTTTTTTTCAGTGACCCGTGACTCTGCCCTTTCTAAGTCATCAGTCTTAACCCCCAGCCAATATTGCCAAACATTTTCAGCAAGTCCCTCAAGTCTTTACCTTCTCCACTGCTTTGCTAACCTAAACTGAGCACTTATATAACTGCATGATGTGGTCTTCTGTGCCTTCGCCCTCTGGCATCTTCACCTATTACCTTTGCTTCTAAAGTAGAGTAGCAGCTCCTTGAGAGGGCACCAGAGTGTCTCTGTGGCTGTGCAAGACTGAGCCTGGTGGATTTCTGGTCATGGTCGGGGCCTGTGAGCTGTGATTTATTTTTTAAGGACGTGCTTTATTCACTAATGAAATAACTAATAGGAAAAAAAAATCCTGATGGAATGAAAACAAGTGGCAAAGAACTAGAAAAATAATACTAGGAGAGCAACAGATGATCCTTCTGTTGTTTTCCTTGTCAATTTAATATTTCATGGTAGGCAGTTTAGGGGTTTTTCCCAATAATGTGAAATTCTTGGCAGCCATATAATGAACTGTCAATTTTTAACAGTGTTTTTTGGTTTCTCTGGGTTTTTTTTTTTAAATGTGTATGTAGGGTTAGCCTGTTTGGCTGTTTGTTGTGTGTTGGTGAGTTTTTTTCTAACTCACATGCAACCTAACTTATGCTGTGAGGGACTCTCAAATATAAAGAGCCTTCCCCTTCCTGCTCATCACTGGTACATCCTTGTTTGCTGCCTTATGTCTCTGGCTTAGTAAAAGCCAGAGTGGGTTTTGCTTCTCTCCTGTTGTCCATCTGATCAGTGCTCCTCTGCCAGTCTGAGGAAGGCCTGGAGTGTCAGCAGCCAGCTGTGAGCAGCGCAGAGCAAAGCTTTCCATCTTCTGGTATGAGCCACCAGTAGGGATCCGACACACTTCTCTTCTCCCTGCACCCCCTACGTACAGCTAATTTTCTGCTGGTTCTGTGTTCAGTTTTATTTACCACAGGGTGCAGCTCCTTCTTTCTAGTCATGGAGACAAGTTTGGGCCGCCCTTGGTGCCGGAATTGTTGCGCGTCCTCCTGGGAAGCCCCTGGTGTGGTGTTTATGATTCCACACCACGCTTTTCCCGTGTTTAGAGCAGAGCAATTCATAGGAGATGAACAGGACAGAGGGAAGTGTAGGAAGGAGGCTGTTTCAGGGCTTAATGGCCTACTGTGGTCTGACTCCTTTGTACTGGTTATTCCAATTTTTGTGATATTTAATCAGAAACCTATGGCGCTGCTTCCCGGGGAGCCCTGGTTCCTGGAGACACAAGATTATATGAGAAGCCTGTCTGGGTTTTCTCTATTCATGTGCGAGTTGTTTGCCTGTTAGTGGAGACAGAATCCTTGGTCCTTAGAGAAAAACTTCAAAAATGTCACCCAATAAGGTTCTAAACCCAAAGGGAAGATTAAAAAACTAATGTAGTATTTCTGTACAAAACACTCAACAAGGAAAAAAATATCCCTCTGCAACTCTAAAGCTGTTTGTGAACAGTCTGGGCTGTGGTGCACTCTGGGATGTGAGTGTGGAGAAGACCTTGCAGATTTGTATCCTGTGCTGCTTTACCTTTTCTGAAAAGAAACAGGGTGAAGGAGAAATAAAAAAGAAGGCTTTGAGGGGAAATTGTTCTTGAGGAGGGTATTGTGGTTATCTTGAAAAGAACAATCCTCTGCAAACAGCTGCTGTTTCTCTTTTAATTTTTAAGTAGCTTAAAAATCAGGAGCTTGATAGTGGGGAGGGCGGCATCTTTCCCTACTTCTAGCTCAGAAAGGAGTATTTAGTCATGTAGTAAGGGTTTATGAAGGCAGATTCACTTTGCAAAGATGATTGTCACAGTAGCTTAAATTGTCTGCCGAGCATCGTAATGGAGTTTTACTACTGTAGGAAAAACAAAAGCAAAAGACAAGCTTAACTCAGTGAAACAAAAGAGAACAAAGGAGGGAGAACAGCAAAGAACCTCACTGATGACAGGATAGCACAGTGATTTCCCTGCAAGTAACAATTCAAAAGGGGCTCCTAAAATTAGGTTCATGCCTTGAACAGCTGCAGAGGCTGTAACGGGGCTAAGATAGTGCAGTAACAAGTGTGGGCAAACAGGTTTGTGGGCTCCAGAGCAAAGCCACCCTCCTGTTCTCCAGGGAGGGGCTCTGAAGGAGCATCATCTAAGGTCACATGCCCATCCAAAAGTTTTGTTGGGCAGAGAAGGAAAGAGATTCCCAGGTGGGAGGAATCATGAAGTGATGAGGATATGGCCCAAGACAATTGCTGACAATTTCTTATCATCCTTGTTCCTCTGGTGGAACACTTGGATAATCTTGCCCTTCTCCTGTTTTCAGTTCTACTGAAGGCAGGACTTAGGTCAAAAGATGATTTGAGAGATGGTGCCTGGGTAAGGCAGTGGGAAATATTTGCCTTTGACTTAAGCAGTTATGAGGCAGTGGCACTGTCAGGAAGCCAGAGCTCACTATCAGTCTTAAAATGTCACATATAGTTTCTGCCTTGCAGTCTCTATGGCTATTTTGCTTGCATTCCTTAAATTGTTTATAAATATTCATTAATAAATGTGACATGAAGGAGTGAATATCAACCAGGTGAATAGTTCCTAGCCTGGAAGACATACTGCCTGTTGGGATGTGGCAAGCAATCTTGGTTCCCAGAAATTCAGCTCTGATACTGCATATGCTAAGACATTTAGGCTTCCTGTAGTGAGTATTTGTGTCTAGACTTAAACATAGGACATGAATCTGTGTGTTGCACTGTTATGCTGAAATATGGAAAGACTTGCCAGGACTGTACTGCAGTTCTTCATGAAGCACCCTGAGAGCTTCACTTTCCCTATGAAAATGGAAAAGAATATATGGTACAAAGCCATAAAAGCCTAAAAACAGCTTGACCATGCTACTTCTCCTTTTTCAATGTTGTGTTTGTGGTGGGGGTTTTTTTGTAACTACTAGCAGAATGGCAACTGTGTGACAGGTGTTCACCCCAAGCTCTCCTACCCCATGGAGTCAGTGGTGATGCTGCAGGTAGGGGGATTGGATGGTTGGACCTCCTGTTTAGACTTGTATAATTAATTTATCTCTTTCCTTGGAAATGGATCCCTAATATGCACTCTAGAGCAGTCATAGTTAGCCTGCTGATTCTGCCTTTGCCATTGCCTGCGTGAAGGACAGAGATAAAAGGGTTCATCAGGTGGCTCCTTGATGCAGAGAGGCACCACAAAGAGCTGCAGGGCCCGAGTGGCCCAGGCTGCTTTTGGGAGACTTGTGTGAGCAGCTTTACTTTGGCCATTTGTCATTCATGTGCATTTTCAGTGTAACTTAACAACCAGCTGATACCTGTACTGCAGTTAGTGCCGTGCCAGTAATTTGACAGGTGTACATCAGATTTGCTCTGTAGTAGGCTAATATCCTGTGGAGATAAAGGAGAGGCAGTTTTTACAGATATTGACATCAGTGTCTTGCTGTAAATCAGTGTCTTGCTTGGGTGTTGGATGCAAACCTGGCTAGATAATGGTCATGAGAGTGATGAGAGGTTACTGATCAGTGGTTTTTTTCCAGAAATGTATGGGATAATGTACTGAGCATGGCTCAGAAAAGGTCTGTCCTGGCACCAGTTCAGCTTAATAGTTCTGTATTCGTAATGACTTGGATGATGCAGAAGGGAGTGTCCTTATTAAGCTTGCAGATGATGTGAAGCTGGGCTGGGCTGTAAATACATCACATAAATAATCTTTAAAAAGAATGGATGTGATTCATTGAAGAGAAACGTAGAACAATGGCTTGGATTTGTGCAGAAAGATTGCAGAAAAAGATCTGGAGCTGTGGTGTGTCAAAAGCTGAACATGAGTCAGCAATGCCATTGCTGCAAGAGCCCTTTCCACAGAAATCAAAACTCCTTGTTGTGAGAAACAGCTATCAGGTCATGTTGGCTGTGCTGCCTGCAGGTCACCTGGTGTCATCCTTCTGCTTTGTGCTGTTCCTGAGACCCATGGGAGTTCTTTGTGCCGGGTTTGAGGCACTGAGCTTCAAGGGAAAAGGTGGAGTGGACTTGACTTGAGGCTGGTTACCCTGAAGAAGGTTGTCAGGAGCTGTGATGATAGGCTTCAAGAGAGAAATCTGTTCTTTCTATTCCTGGTGCAAGAAACTTAAATTTAATCAAGTGGAAAAGCTAAACAGAAAAGCTGGGAGGATTTGGGAAGATAGTTTGAGAGGCCGTGGGGTCTGTTTGACAGCCTTTAGCAACAGGCAGGTGGGGTCTGTTGGGTTTGTGGAGAGCTTTGGTGCCTTGTTTGCCATGGATTACAGTGGCTGTTCCAGCCATGCTGCATCCCGGCCCTTCTGGGAAGGAAAGGCACCATCAGCAGCTCTGCCTGTGCTGTGAGCCCCAGACAAGTGCTCACTTAGCCTTGGGAGCTCAAGCTGGATGCTGCAGTTGTGAGGCAAACTGAGGTGAGGGGGAATGTGCTCTATTTATGCATCCTTCTGTACAGCCCCAATACAAATGGTTCTGTGGAAAGGCTTTATACAGTCCCCATGTCTGTTTGCTCCCGCCGTTGCACATACCCAGGGATGTCATGGTGGGTCTGTACCTGTGTGCTGGGGGCTGTCTTTATATCTATGGTTTCTGGAGGGTCTTGAGCTCTTGCCATGGCTGGGATTGGTGCTACGAAGCTGCAGGGGGCTCTTCTCTGTGCAGGAAATGCAGACAGGAGTCAATCACATACCTGCTCAGGGCATGGTTTGCAGCCTTTCTGGTACAGAGGCCGTGCATGTTCCTTCTGCTGCTGCTCCTCTTCCCTTGTGTTGGCACCACGTGATGTTTACAGGCCCCCTTAGTGACCCCAGTCAATGAAATGAGCTCAACTAAACACAACCATTAAAGAACACTGTTATTTTGCTGAAGGCTTTTTTTGGCTTAAATGTGGTTCCCCACTTGAACCCACAGACAGCTGCACGAGCCCAAGTGGGTTTTTTGAGCAGGGGCAGGAATGAATGGAATGGGAGAGCTTGGAGAATGCCTGAACTTTTCCTTGTGCCAGGAAAGCATGCCTTGCTACAGCCCAGAAGCTCCCACACCCAGAGCAAATGGCTCAAATCCAACTGTTTTGGAATCTGTGGACTTCAGGTGTGCCCCCGAGGCTGTGTGTACCATGCAGGTGTAGTGTCTGTCAAGTAGCAAGCATGTAATTTGAATTCTGTCGCCTATGTAAGCATTAAATTACATGCTGTTAGAGTTTTGAAGGAAGGTATTTAAAGCCATCTAAACCTTAATAGAAACAAGATTTCAATTATTCTTGTAATGAGAAGGATGAAAGTTTTCTAGTTTATCTAGAAAAAGCCCTGTTCTTTAATGAACCTCCATAATTAGAAATGCACTAGTCTATAACTGAATTTCTAATGAATAATCTATAGATTTAGCAGCTTCTGTCTTTTTTTCCCCTTGCCCTTTATAAAAAGTTCCCAGTAAGCTACATATTTCCCACTGTGCAACTCACAGAGCATGCTACTGTCTTGCCATATGGTTGCTTTCCTCTAGCAATTAATAGGACTGCAAAGGCCCCTGAATCTTTGGGGACTGTATATTTGCTTGTGGTCTTGTCAGAACATGCAGCATTTTGAAAGGCAATTTCTCACATTTATGTCCACTGAATAACAAGTTGCCCAAAAAACAGCGTAGTAGAACTTAGAGCAATTTGGTTTATACAATAAAAAGAAAGACAAAAAACCAGTCCAGAGTCGCTGTATCATTTCAAGTTTCTCAGGTCACATTCAAGAACTAGTTTTTATGGCTGGATGCATGTTGCATGGATGCATGTAATCAGTTTTCTGGCAAGTGTATTTACAAGGACGTTGTTTACAGTAATTTTTTCCCTGCATTATTTAAAAATGAATATGACCCCAAACAAGTAAACTTGAAGAAATCAATTAAGATTTGTAGAGATGTAGTAAGGGATGGAGGAGAAAGATTATAGAAACAATAGTCAAAGGTCCCTATTTAAAAAAAGGGAAAAAGAGATTGCATACCATTGTATTGAAGTTGCACCTTTAACCCAGCTACATAAGCACTGAAGCATTTGAAGACTATTTTAGGTCCTTTCCACACCAGTTTTTCTTCAGAGATGAAAACTATAGGCACCTTTTAAGAACAATCTTTGTCTGAATTATCTTTTCCTTGTGCTTCTGGAGCCTACTTATGTGACATTTGAAAGTGGCTATGCATGATTTCCCCTTGGTCATCGCTCTCGTTGTGCATCACAGCAGGAGCAGTTCTGCTCTGAGAGCCTCACAGCATTCAGGGGCTGGAGCTGCTCTGTGCTGGAGCATCACCAATGCTGCAATGCCCAGCTCACTGGGATTTTGTTCTGAGGGATATCCAGGAAGTGTCTGACAGGTGCATCTGCTCAGTGAGAGAAGTCCTGTGTTCTTGTGCAGCATGGGCTGCTCTTGAGGAAGAAGGTGAAAATATGGCTCAATTGCTTTAATGGAAGTCTGAGAACCTGGGTTTGTCCATGGCTTTTGGGCAACTCGGAATAAGTCTCTTCCTTTAGAACTATTTAGACTGTAAACTTGTAGAAGATGGAACATATCCCCTTCTGCATATATTACTGTGCCTAGTGAAAAGGAACTCATGTCTCTCAGATAATCCTAAGGATATCTTTTGGGGTAGAGTTTAGTCCTGCCAGGGGAAGTGGGATGTGGGAGAGATGTATCACGTCTTCTGCACAGAAATCTGTCCAGCACTGGGGACAGCGTGGGTTAACAAAGCTGACACTCCCAGCAAGTCAGGATGTGTTTTAGTGCACCAATATTATGGTGATTTGAGGCCTTGCTTACCTGCCCAGCCTTCTGGAGATTGTTCAAACCTCATTTTTTTAAGTATATCAGGAAAGGGAGGCAGAGAGAGGATGATGGCAACTAATCCTCTTGTGGTGCTGGAGATGCTGACTTTATTAAGCCTGTTAGGTTGCAGTGGGTCTGCCTGGAAACTGGCTTAGGACAGGGGCTTACAGAGCTTGAACTGGCTGAGATATGGAGCTGCAATGCACTGCCAGTGGGTCTCACCTCGACTCCTGCTTAAGGTCAAGGCAGCACGTCTGCTCTGTGTGCAAACCTTGATTCCAGGATACCTCCTAAGCACCTTGGGGAAAAGTTCTCCCCACATCTCCAGCTCATTTCTGAAAGGTCAGCATCTGTATTTCTTCCCTTCTTCCTCTGCCACCCCTGTACCCTGGAATGGCAAAAAGAGTGTCACATTCAGCTGTGCCCTGTGTAGTTTTGAGCAGATGCAAAGGATGCCAGGTAACTTTCTCTCTGCAAACCTGTTGAATCTACATCAGAAAATTTGGCCAGGGATTTTATTACAGCAAATACAGCTGTCGCTCTTTTGTTGCTGTTAAAGATGCTTATGTGATTTGACAATGTTAATGAGTGGGTAACATCAACTGAGTCTAAAAAGCTATTGCACAGGAAGAATCTATTAAATTTCATGGTTATGGACACATTTTGCCTTTTTAGCTACCCTGATGAGGAAAGAAAGTGATTTATTGTGGAGTAACTCAAATGAATTTGCAGTAGTTGATCAGTTGATCCTTTCCCATTAAATGTCTTCAGGTAATACCTGGGCTGGAAGCAACTGGAATGCTGTGGTGCTTCAAGAAAAGTTGATGTGTTTATAATTATATCTGGTGCAAGAATATCAAACAGCAGATGAGTGAATAGGAGCTGTACTTTTATTTTGGGCTTTTTGGCATGTGAGTGGTGGGGAGGTGTCAGCCCCCTTCTATGGTGGCTAATTACATTTCCCACATGACATTTCTCTCTCCTTGACATATCCCATCATTCGCATCACTGATGATTGTCACCAGCCCCCCCGGCATCTCCTGTGCTTGCTTGAAATATGAAGCCATTTGTTTAGGGAAAAAAAATCCCAGAGTTTTTTTTCCGCTGTCCTAATTTTCTCACCAACTTAGTTGAGATATTCTATGAAGGTTTTATTCTCATAAATAAGCTTCTTCTCTAGATATACTTTTTACAGATGTCTCAGCCCAGTTAGGTACCTCGGTTTCCATGTGTTTGCTACCTGCAAGAGGAGTGTGTTTGACATGGTATTTTTGTAAATAGAAAAACATATTTATATTCCATACTTAATAGAATACCTCTGTTCTGTGTATTGAGTCTGAGCTGGTGAAGCTTTGTTTAAGAAGGTATTCTCTGCATGTCTGAGTGCCCAAACAGAAATATTCTGTGTACATAATGTATTAAAAAATGACACCAGCTTCTTGTCTTCTGGAGGACAAGAAGGTTTTTATCATTTTAAAGGCCACTCAAGGAAATGAAACAATACAGTTGTAGTGATTTATTTATGTTGCTGCCGTTGTACCAGTATCCCATTTAAATGGTCTTATTCCAGAACAAGAATCCACACTGGAGGTAACAGCAATTGCAGTAGCAATTCCAGGAGCTGTTGTAACAGAAATGAATGCAGTGCAGCTTCTTGGGAAGATGCTGAGCTTTTGGTCTGGCACAGGGTAGCCTTTCTGCCTAGTCTTCTTCAAGTAAAGTCTCATAGGAATGGGATCAATGCTGTGACTTGGAGGAGAGAGCTGCCTGCTTTCTGTGATTTCAGCATGAACATTGCTAAAAGCTGCTCAGAATCTCTGACTTTGTTTTTATTAATGAAAATAATTTCCCTATGATGTTGCCAAACTATGTTGAAAAGTTGTTTCCCCTTTACTTAGGCACTGCTGTGCCAGCAGATGTCCAGTTTCTGCCTCTCTAATTGCCTTTTAAACTATTCTTCATTAACTAACTCCCACCTTCTTAAATATTCCAGGATATGTGAATCTTTATGGTTTTTTTTTTTTACCTCAGAAGTCAGGACTGAAAGCTGGCCAAGCAATGGAACATTAGATTTAGATCTGGGAAAGGGTTCCCTGTGCTCCTTACAAAAAAGCATTTAATGCTTACATGTGAGCTGAAAAAGGGGACAGGGAACATTGCAGAATTATTTAGGCTGAGACTGAGGAGCAGTGGAAGGGGGGCCAGGGATACCTGGGAGGGAGGGCAGAAGGGTGGTGGGTGCAGTACAGGGCACTCAGCACAGCAGGAATTAGACCCAAGGCTGAACCTCGCTGCCTCCTGATTTAGCAGGAGTCTCATGGTGACACAGGACTTGGACATTAAAGTGAGCTGCTCAGTCCAATGTGGCAGTGAATTCTTGATGACAGTTATTGATTCAGGTCTCGGAAACTGGCATATATATTGGATTTTAGAGGTGATATGTTGGACAATCAGAGGGGAGCAGTTTTGGCTCTCCCCCTGGCAAGTGGATTCAGTCATAAGACCAGCAATTGCAAGACATTAAGCTTGAATGGCTCTAACTGGCTGGGGCAATTAGGGTGGTGCTCTTCTGGAGGCTGTGTTTGTCTGAGTGGGGAAAAACTCTTTGGAGGCTAGAAAAGCAAAAAAAAAAAAAAAAAAAGCAGAACTTAAAACCATTCCAGTCTTTGTCTCTTGCCAAAGGCATTTTTGAAAAATACAGTAAAGGAAGAGGGAATGCCTCATATATGTGTGTATACAAGTATATATGAATAAAATACATATAAATATTTTTATTTAGGGGAATTTGAAAGGTTGTTACTCTTGGAAGCACATAACAGATCTCATCTCTTGAATTGGTAAATTGATACCAGGTGAGCTCCCATATATCTCTGAAGATCTTGCTCCTGAAAAAGTCTGTCAGCCTTCTTCTCTTTTACTGAAGTGTAAGATTTGTGACATGCTGCATATCCATCTTAATCTTTTTTATTCCTAGTTAAACAGAAATGTTCCAAATGTGCTCTTAGTCTGTCTGACCTTGGGCTTATGTTCCCAAAGGATCTGTGCAGCTAATCAAAACTGGACCTACATGGTGGTAAGTGCCTGATGCTGTATCAGGGCAGTATACTTTGAACACATTCTAAAAGTGATTTACAGTTAACATGGAATGTTGCAAGCAAGTACCAGGATAGCAGAGTTGCCCTGGCTGTGATAAATTGGTGGCCTCAGGGATTCAAGATTTAGTTAATGAAAAAATCTGTTGCCTTCTGCTTTTTCCTCAACTGGCATTGAATGCAAAATCCTTCAAGACTTTTTCTGAAGAGGAGCCTGGGAAGTCTGGTAGGTGAAAAGGCAGAAGGGCTGGAGGTATGGAGGGAACCCCCAGCTGCCCTTGCAGTCCAGGACATTTTACATAGTAAGGCACAGCACTGAAATACCATTCAACTGTAATGCAGTAAACTTTGACAGAGGTGTAACAACCGTTTGGGGAATTCTGCTCCTACTGGTCTAAATCTGTAGATTCAGTTGGGGTTATTCTGTTTCAAAATAGAAAAAACTATGGTCTGCTCCTCTATGTCTTTCAAGCTTTGCATATCGGAGCACTCAGGATAAATCACGTCCTTGTTGATGTCAATGGCAAAGCTCATGCTTCTTTTGATGGTGTCAGGTTTTATCCATCACAAATTGCTGAACATTTTAGGATTCAGTCAGATGTAATCAAAACATAAATGCAAATCGGTGTCATCTCATAATGTAGCAAATACAGGGGGAGTATCTTCCTAGTGGTGGTGTGAAAGACACATCTGTGCGTATTTTTAATGCACCTATGCTGTGATGAACAGATTTAGATACTATGTCATTATGATCACAGGGGAGAGACATTTCATTGTCATTGACTGATTGCTTCTGCTCAGTTCTCGTTCTTTCAGCGTCAGGAGTCTAGGGATTATGATGCACAAGGCAGAAAAATTATGTAGCTGTTTGCTGTGGTTTCAGATGCTGGTGACCTTCTTTCCACCACTGGGATGTGCACATGTGCACAGTGAATGGTGAGAGGCAATGGGATTTCATTCCTTGAAAGAAGGGAGAAAAAGTACCTGTGCAATATCTGGGAGTTAACTGTGATGATAAAATTACTGAGTGCTGATTTCAGTCCTGTGTGGATCTCCTTAAATCACTGTTATACTGGATAGGGTTTTGAGATAGTTTCTCAAAATATTTGAGGTAATTTCCTAAAATATAAGGAATCTTTTCAGAAGCTTAATCTGATTTTTCACAGTGCTTTCCAGAGAAAAACTTCTCAGAACATGATGTGCTGATGGTGGGATTTAGGTTCTTTACTTGGTACAATCAGTCAATTCACTAATTAAACTCTTCTTGAACCTTTAGGAAAATCATAAGTTAAACAGAACTGTTATTTTAAAACTCAGCCTTTAAAAACATTGTGGGGGAAGAGTACCTCTTCCAAGTTATCTGAGTCAGTGTGGGAACCTTTGTTATCCAATGTGATTCATTTTAGGGAATGCAGCTTGTGAATCAGAAATGGGGCTAGGGTGTTAAAGAGGGGGGAGAAGTATCCTATTTTATCTCCCAAGCAATAATTTTAACTTGAAAGCTAGTTCTTTTCTCTGCTTCCCTGCTAATATAATGGGACATAGCAGTGGAGGAGAAGTATGAAAAAGCTAGTTGGCAGAGTTGTAGGCAAGTTGGACAGTGATGAGATAGTTTTGGAAATGGTTGTGTGAAGTTGCGTAAGAAAATGGGATCAGCCTGTTCCTTCAGCACGGACCAGTGTGCCGGGATGGGCTGTGAGGAGGAGTGCAGGTGGGGTGTGCAGGCACTTTTGGATAAAATGAGCTATATATTTGTGGTCTGTTATTTAGGAAGCTTTGATTAACAGCTCTCTGTGAGGTTTCACAGTCTGCTCAGCATTTCTGTCACCAAGTATTGTGGGAATGAGAAGAATGTTCCTGCTGTTAAGTCAGTCATAAAAGAATGTGTAAAGTAAGTATTTCTGGTGACATGGTGAGTCTCCTCACCTGGGGTTCTGAATTAAAATTTCTCCATGAACGTGTGTGGTGGTCAAAGCAGAGACATCTGTAAGACTTTTGAGAAAGAGCTTATACATCGTGCTGACACCTGTTGCAGTGTGATGTGAGATTCCACCATGACTAGAGGTGTTCCCTTCCTTTGTAGTGGTATTTGGAAGCTAACCAGGAGATAGAAGCTTATGTCTCATTCCTGTTATGTAAATTCCAAGTGCTGCTGGGGGGCTTTTAGTAGTTAACTGCTTCCATTTCAACTTACTAAGCTGCAGGGTGTCCCTTAGGGAAATGCAAATTATCCTAATAATAAATTTAAAAAATATTTCATAAGAGTGTACCTACACCAGCAGGATGGAGAGTGCGGAGGAGGAGAAAAAGGAAGGCAGTGGGGTTTTGGCTGGGCTTCTAATAAAACTTGTATAATTGAATATGTGCTAAATGAGAGCAGCATCTAATGAGAGTAGATGAGCAGAATGACAATTGAGGCTACGTACTTCAAGCTTAAAACCAGCAATGAGGGCAGTAAACATACCTGGTATTAGGTAGCCAGATAACAGAAAGTTTAAGACTTAATAAAAATGAGCAATGTTCTTTCTTCAGGAACACAAAAAAGATTCCTGTAGCATTTTATCATGTCCTTTCTTTGTCCTTAATCAGCTGCAGCAGAGGCCTGGAGTTCAATACATATTGACTTAAAGCATATGCTGAAGTCTGAACTACTTGGGTTTCAAAACTTCGATTGTTGGGAGCAGCATACTAATCTTGGTTAAGTTATCTGTTCTTTTAAAGTTAATTCTGCAGTATAGTCACACTTTTAATTCTAACATATTAAACTTTAAGCTGTTTAAAAATCCATGCATCCCCACCACTGAGCAGCTTGTTGGAAGAGCAAGCATATAACTTATTACAGGACTCTGCCTCGGGAGCAGCATTGCCTGTGTCCATTAATCTCAGTAACATTATATACACATAATATATTGATAAAATGTTAATGACCTAACTTAATGCCAATAAAAGCTGGAAATGAGGGTGTAGGAGTTCAAAGTGTAGCACTCTTTAGCCTTCAGTCATTCTGGTTGGTTTATTTGTTTGCTTACTGATTCGTTTTTAAAATCTCTCCCTTCCCCCCTGCACTGCCACCAGACTGTCCACAAAAGCACAGGTTGTGCCCAGATTCTAAACTAGATATTCACACATCAGAGGATGAGAAATGTCCTCAGACTGGCCACTGCACAAACGTTTTGATATTCTGCTCTCCTTTGCCAACTTGCACAGTTCTTTAGGCACCTTCTGTGCGCGGTGCTCGTGGCACCAGCGCCTCAGCCAAGAGCTGGTGCCTGCCCAGCCCTGGCTGGCACCTGAGACTGAGCTGTCTCCTGACATGCCAGTCACTTAGTCCTGACTTAAAAGGCAGCTGGTAGAGGAACAGGCCTGCCACTGTGAGGAGGAGCACACCAAGTGGAACGGTCTGGTTTGGAGCCTCTCAGAGTAGCTGTGCTGGCGATCAGTAAAACCAGCAGCAAACGCCTCTCGGGTGCCGCGGAGCCAAGCTTTGCTGCTGCTGCTGCCGCAGCACGGGGGAGCCTGATGGGTTTCTGTAGCTGGAACACCAGGAAAAATTCAGCCTGGGTAAGGTAGTAAGGCTTCCAAGTATTTCAGTTAAAACTTAAATCTGAACTCTGCAACGCATCGAATGGACAGAGGAGAAACAGAGCAACAAAAATCAATATAAAAAGTAGTTCGTGCTAATGACATTTAACAGCCCTGCCCTGGAGTGTGTGATTGTCTGGGGAGGAGGCTAGTGTGCTGGCTATTGAAGTATTACATAAAGTGTGAAGAATGTGTGCTGGAGGGCATCAATATAAACCTCGTAATATATTTTGAATTTTCCCCCTCCTAAATAAACCAAATGACGCTTATGGTGATGCTCATAGGATATTTTTTGAGAAGAGGGAAAAACAAACTGAGTCTAGTCTGTATGTTGAAGGTTAATTCTAATAAATCAGAAAGCAAAGATCTTGTAATAGGAAAGTATTTTCTGCACTCACCCAATTAAATGTTAGAAGCTGGATAATGGAATAATTGTAGTTAGTCAATTGCTACAAAGTCATAATAGCTTCAGTACAACTAAGACTCCAAGGCAGTAAAATGCCAGTGGTAAAATAAAACCATTATTTCAATAATAATCTCAAGTTAATTAGAATAAGGCAGTGCAATGTATTTTTAATATTAGACAAAAACAATTAGCGTAGTACTTAGTAACAACAATATCCTTATTATCTGAAAGACAAAATAGGATTAATACAGCAGTAAAGCATTGAAATCATATGTCAACAAAAGAACACAGAGGAAAAATGGCTTTTTAAATAGCCCTAGCCCCAGCACAAGTAATGGAAACTTCCACATCCAAGGAAAGGAAAATCTGATTGTAGCAGATGCATGGATGAGTTTCTTAATACAAGTATGGTCTTTTCCTTGTGCCAAATGTTTATCTGTGTGGCTTCTTCACAAAAAGTCTTGAGTATGTTCTGATTATTCCTCCCTCTTCTTATTCCTGACAAGATTGAGACATGATATATTCCCACATGCCTGCCTGAGTACAAAACAACTAAAAGTTAAGGCTAGAGGGATTATTTAAATTATGTTTTGACCTCCTGCAAAGCACAGACCAGAGAATTCTGCCCTGTTACTCCCATGTTATCAGGCTGGCATTTGAAACAGATGTGTGTTGTAGGTGCCCCAAGTTTCAGGACTCTTTTACAGTATGTGTCAGTCAGTACTGTGACCCCATCACTTCTTAGTAGGGTGAAAAACTGCAGTAGGTTTTGTTGCAGTTGCCCTGGTGGAGATCTGGAAGGCTGAGAAAACATTAAGCATTCAAACCAGGCCTCATACAACGGCTTCCATGGGGATGTGTGAACACAGGCTTTCTGCTTGCAGAGCACAGTCAAGAACAAAATGCTGGTTTTTGTTCTTAAAATCTTCTTAGTTGCTTTCAAGATGATTTACTGAATGTTATGGCACTTTCACTTTGGTGCTTTTGGGTCATCATTACATGTTCAGGTTTTGATGTGGAGCAGACACTCCTGCTCAGCCTTACCTGCACCGTTATTCCTCAGGAAAATGAGGTACTCCTTCTCCAAGAGGGAAAAACGAGTTGAAGTCCTCTAAGCTTCACTGTCTTGCTGCCTCTGGGCTGCAGACCTGGGCTGAGTTGGAGATGGTGACCTAAAGGGGAAAAGTTGCAGAGTTGTGGTGCAGAGAAGGGATGGGGAAGGGGCTTAGGGAAAGTGAGAACATGCAGCTCTTGGAGCCTCCTCACTGTGCAACAGATCAGGAGTGATGAATGCCAGTGAGCTAGGTAGTTCTTTGGAAAATAAGTTCTTCCTTGAAAACCTTGATCATTTTGCTTTCTGTGTGTATTTTACTCAGAAATACATATGCTTGTGTTCTGGCAGACTCCTCATGAGCACCGGTAGAAGAAAGGCTATTTTTTTGGAGAAACTTGGCTGTTCAGAGAAATACCAAGAACTCCTGCACAGCTACCAATATCTGCATTATAATATCTGCCATGTTGCAGTAATATTTTGTAATTTAAGCCCAAGGACATAAATTCAGGAACTGCAGTATAGTCAATAAACTAAAAAAATTGCTTGGTGTGGATAATTATGTTACTGATCTTGCACTACATTTTAACCTGCATGAGACCCTGCTGACTTGACAATGTTAGTTACTTCCTTTTCTTGTAATGCATGTTATGCTGCTTTGGTCTAGCATAGTGGCCAAAAAGAAGGCCATGGATCTGTTCCAGTGTGTCTAGGGCTATTTTACAGTGCAGCTGCTTGATAATCACTTTATTTTACAGTACAGTTATTTGATAACCACTAACTATTTGTATTCCTGGAAAAATCCAGGAGATGCACTGTAGGAGGAAATGCTCTCAAAGCATAACTTCAGTTTGTTAGAATTGGCTGCTAGCATTTTCTTCTTTTCTGTTATCAGTTAAATTCTTGCTGTGAGTTGTGTATTCCCCTTGGGTTTTATCACTGGGAGTAATCCCTGACATTTTGTTAGGGAGCACAGGGTAGTGGAGAAGGTTAGAAAACTTCCCTGTTTTCAGTTGTGGCAGCGTCTGTTTTAATGTAGATAAAATAAGAATCTTAATGAGATGTGTCCTATGATTAATTTGTAGCATTTTGCCTCCTGTTAATTATAACCTGCTGTCTGGGCAATAGGTAAGAGAGGGTGAAGTCCCACACAGAATCAAGCGTTTGAAAGAATCAAAATATATAAGCTAATTTCCACAAACCTATCTCAAAGAAAGAGGCATCTCCCAAAGGCCCTTTACACAATGGGAAAGCTCCTATTTTCTGCAACATCCTCATGTCTGTGTGTTATTTGAGATTTTCATGATGCTGTCAGCTGCTGCAGACATATGGCTCCAATTGATTTGTCCTGACAATAACAGTTACCAGCACTCATTTCTCCACACCAAGAATGAGGCACATCTGTTATAAATTTGTTGACTGTCAAGGACCAGTAAAGACCTATCTGAAGAACATCCTTTTTTTGTCTTGTATATCTCCCACCCTCCCTGCCCCCTCTGAAGCATGGTTGTGGCCTGCTGTCCAAGACTGGCTATTTAAAGGTCATTTCCATGGAATGGTGTATATCATGAGCATTGCTTTTTATCAAGAATATATTGCTCTGAATAAATAATTTCTAAGCACACTTTCTCATTTTATTCTGGGAATTCTTAGTTGTTCAGAAGGGGTTTTGGAGTCTGGTTTGGTTTCTACTTGGATGGTGATTTTGCCCCTTAGTCCCATTTCAGGCTATAGGTGGTTATTTTAGTGTGTACATTTGTCTTTGAATGCCTAAAAACGTTTGTTTTATTTTGAGTCTGGGCTAGAAGATTCCTGCAAACTATAGTGGGAGCTAATAGAAGTGGAAAAAAAAGCATAATCTTTTGCAATATAGCAAATGTACACAGAAATGCTTCTCCAGGATAATGTTATTCCTCTGCCACCCAAATCCCTTTGTTTTGTGTACATCTTCTATGGGTCTGTGGTTGAATGCCTGGGTGCACCTTCTGACTAGTGCAGTCTGTGAAATTCTTTTATCACCTTGGGTTTAACTTTGAAGGACAAATTGGTGCAACTGACTGGATGGAATATTCCACTGGCACTCAGGTCTGATCCTGCATTTTAATTCTGGTTTGACTGATGGCCATCAGATGATACCAGGTAATGATTTGTCTTCTCTGCTTTTCCTGACAGTGCTGACTGTCTTTGCAGAATGCTGTGGTATCTCACATTGTGCAGGACTGTGTAAGAGCAGTTTCACCCAGCTGTGAGAACTCCATGACGTGGTGGGAGCAAGGGAATGGGACTTCCCACTGTAGGCTCTGATGTGTTCCTGTTGCTCTCATGCCCCAGAATCAGAAAATACAAATATCTAACAGGTATGGGAGGTTTATCTCTATTGGCACCGCAAGCAAGACATCCCTGCCTTCCAGGTGGAAGGATGGGAAAGATGGACAGGCACTGCAGATATTCTGCTGCTTCCCGTGACTGGCACAACTCATTTGAGGATGATTGCTGTTCCTCTGCTCTGCCCTTCACCTGCCCGAGGGGTACAGGACTCAACACAGAGCAGTAGCATTTGCTTGTTACCCTCCCCTTCAGCAGGAGGAATGTGCACCTTGGTTAAGGACTTTTACCCTTAGACTGTGCAAAGATGCAAGTTTTGGCTTTACACGTATATGTGAGGCTTAATCAAGTTTAGTTTTGACTTTTCTTTGAGATTGCATAAAAATGATAGTTTCCTTTCCTGCTTCTCATTCAATAGCACAGGCTGGGATTCATAACACTGCAAGGAAAATATTAATTTAAAAGAAAAATCCTTTTTCTCCATTTTAAATTAAATTTAAAATGAAGAAAGACATCTCTATTCCCCCCATGGTAATATTTCTTTTGTTTTTAATACAACATATTATAACGTCATAAATAGAAATGTAATCTTATTAAAAGGCGTGCAGCAAGTGCTACTTTATTAAAAACTTTTTTAAAATAATCATTTACCAAGTTGAAATATTAATGTAGCTGGCTGGAAATTGCAGATTTTTACTAGGGTATAGTCATCTTTTAAAAAGCAAATTAAAGTAGATATATTTTCAAAAAGTGAAATTTCCGATAGTGACAGCTTTTTATTAGCATATTCTGGCACCACTATATATATGGTATTTTTTTCTTAAAGCGCTAATATTTATTCAAATGTAAAGTTAAAAAAAATTAAAAATATTTTTCTGCCCCCTCTTCCCCCTGTGTTCTGCATTGTCTGTAACTGGAGTACAAACAAAATTATCTTAAATCTCAATTTGAGTGTCACTTGGCTTTTGTATAGTACAAATAAACTTACGTCAACCCAGGGCCCTTGCCTGTGAATGACATAAAGAGTGTGTGACACCTTCTCACTTACCTAATTCTAACGGGCAGAAATGCAGAGTCTGCTGAATATCTCAGCTGCCTCAGACCTCAGTGGCAATTAAGAACTTGCAGCTCTTTCAAGGATTTCTTCTTTCCTGACTTGATATATTCCTTACTGTGACCTGAGAAGCACCTTTTTCCTTTTTCCTTTCCTTACTTATACTGAAAATAACAAATAGGTATTGATCACATGTTGCTTAATGGGCTCTACTAAATTTACACTTAAAATAAAATTCTCCAGTGGAGTGTTTCCAGCTAAATCAGAGCCTAGTTCCTTTGCATCAGCACCACTCTGCTGCAGCAGAGGGGCTAAAAATTGCAAAAGCAGCCTCCTGCTCCATGGCTTTTTTTGTTATTGTAGTGTTTAGACTTAGAGAGTGGGTTCCTGGTGAGAAAATGGTCAGTGCCACTGCAAGTCATGACTGGTCCCCGGCCCCACGTGCACCAGTCCATGTGGCATTTCTGTTGCTGCTTGGTTTGCCCTGTGTTTGGGTGCTCTCTTCCTTGCCCTGTCCCCAGGGTGCCCTGGCAGAGCTGCTCTGCACTCCTGGCTCCCTGTCACTGCCCTTCTGCTCCAGCTGCCTGGAGAGGCTGTTGTGTTCCTGTCCCAAAACATTTTCTTTTTGTGAGCACTGCTGGGAGCAGTGCCATGGTCCTGCTGACCTGTCAGACCTGCCCACCTGATTGTGGTCTGCCAGACCAGACTGCCTCTGAGGATTTTGTGTTCTTTCTGTGTAGCACCCCCAGAAATGGTCCTGCTGCTCCATTCCCCCACCACACAGCTCCCAGGATTCTGTCCCATAGCAGGGTCTTTGCTGGTCTTGTATCTGTTTAGAAAGCTGATGGGATTACTTGTTTCCAAGCCTCTTTCGTTGAGTCTGGGAGTGCTTTTCCCTATTGCAACAACCTCCTTCACCTTCCCAGTGGCTCAGTCTTGTCCCTGATTCCTTCTCCCTGAGGCTGACTGGCCTCTTGCTGCTGTTCAGTTTGGAAGCCTCAGCCTCTGTGCCTCTCTTCTGTGTGTGCTGTGTTTTTGGGGTGAAAATGAGGATTATTTGCTGGGGTTTGTTTTTCTTTTTATTGGGTGTTTGGTGATTGTTTTGGGCTTCCAAAATCCTGGCAAGTCCTAGTATCCATCTTAATAAGATAACGACGTGAGCCATCTCAGTTGGAAGCTAAGCTTCTTGCAGTTTCTTGGTATTTCAGCAGATCTTCTTAAACTAACTTCTTATCTCGTGTTTTTATCTTTTATTTCCTATCAGAGCAGTGCAGTAAACAGAGGGATACAGTCCATTTGAGCAAAGGTGGTCTTTGTATATGCTGTGTTAAGATGGATCGTATCAGTTGCCAAGTGTGCTCTACATCAGTCTTTATATTCCTGCACCTTTAAATCTAATCACATACAGTAGATGATAGTTTCTAATCATTGTTACCTTTTTTATAGCTATTTCAAGTCCTGTGTTCAAATCGGATTTGGTTGTCAGTTGGCAAGTAGCTTGGGTATGTGGATGCCTCTTTGTAATACATCAGTTTGTTCATCAGAGAAAATTACAATGTCAGGAGTCCTCTTCCTCCCCCTCCCTGAAATTTTGATGCATGTTTTGCAGAAGTCATGAAAGGATTTAAATCCAAAGCTGAAAAGCCTGACTGGAACTGATTGCTTTGAGCTTCTTGTTTACAAAATATGAATTGGGGGTTAAAAAAAGAAAGACAACAAGAGGTTTTCTTATGAATAGACTTCCTTCTGATTTCTCTAGCAAAGACTGTGGTGTGTATGGAGAATGTAAAAAAAGAATAGCAATAAAAGCATATTTAATGTTGAGCAGCTTTTTTGAGGAAAACTCATTTTTGATAGTCTGTGCAGTATTGATAGAAGTTCTTTGTAGTTGTAAGATGCAGCTTTGCTGATTCCTGTCATGGATAGAAGGAGGAATGTTGTCACAGAGCAAACATTGATATGTTGTCAATATTTAATGCATTTGTTATTTAAAAAGTAATTTCTTTATTTTAATGTATTTTTAAATTGCTTAGAGTGAGAGAGGATATCTGTTTTGATACGAATATCTCCTTTTTGTTGACAAACTAGAACACAGAATATCACCACCAATAAATCTTTTTAAGTATTGCATAAAAGGGTGAATCTGTTTTTCAACACTGACGCTGGCTACCTGGGAGATGGAATATTCTTACAGTTCACAGTGAAAGCATAAAAGAAGCATAAAATACAGAAATAACAACTGTGGAACACGTGTGCACTCCTTAGAATTAACTCACCTGGGGGGAGTTATTTTCTTGAGTAATTAAACTTTCTGTGGGTATTGAGGACCATTCTGGGGCTTTCTGAGTCAAGTGGGGACTAAGTACAAAACTGTATTGTAATTAAATAGCCAAGCAATCTGCTTGGGAAGTGAGAAACCTGCAGCAGTCAACAGCCCTGTTTCCTGCAGGTGGGCTGAAGTCTTCATGAGGATTCTTATGATCCTTATGAAAACAATTATATTTGTCAGGCTGCGGGCTGTACACCAGATTTCTCCGGCCTTTCAAGGCACAGCGCTTTTGTTGTGTTTTCCAGTAATTTAAGTGCTTGTAATAACTGTAGGATTAGTAGCACTGGAGATGGGAGTGTTGCAGAGTGGTTGAGACTGCAGTGGGAAGGGAGCATTCTGTGCCTGAGCCTGCCTGGGAAGAGGTGCTCTGGGGGCAGCCCAAGCTTGGGCATGGAGCGTGCAGCTCATGGCTGTGTTCCACCCGTGCCAGAACTGAGGTGTCTCCTGCTGCTCTCTGAGGCTGGTCGGGTGTGGGAAATAGAGAAAGCAGAAAACTCTTATAGCAGTGAAAATGTAGGCCTAGAGATGGAAAGATACAAAGATGAAGACACAGGACAACGAGACTGTGTTTTTGTGCTGTGTAGAGTTAGGCTTTCGCAACTAGAAAAATACATCAAGCAAGATGACAGAAAAGTTTAATAATGAGACCTTGTGCTTTGTTTAAAGAAGAGTATAAGAAGTTCCTGAACAGCAAGAAATATCAAACAAGCAACCATTGTTAGATTTAAGAATACATGTCGTTTTAATGATTGGTTTATGCAGATGCCTGTAAGCTTTTAATAATTTGCTATTGGCTAGAAAGCTTTTACAAGGACTTGTAACCCAGAGAACTCTCTGCTGTTGGATTGACGCGAGCTGTTGCTATCTTTTGTGTCTTTGTAATGAGGCTGATGTTGCAATAAAGAGCTCAAGATGCGTCTCCCAGCAGTCCCGTCCTGTGATGTTTGGGACACCAGATCCAGCCGTGACAGTGCTTTGCAGGCGGGCAGGAGTTTGCCCGCAGTCGGGAATGCCGTGTGCCCCTCTCCTGCCGGCCTGGCAGTGTGGGACCTGCCGGGGCTGGCCGGGAGTGCCGTGTGCCCCTCTCCTGCTGATCCCGTGTGCTCCGCTCTCCGCTCGCAGCCTGAGCTGATCTGCAGTGACACTCGAGCAAAGCGAGTGTTGTTTCCAGCACTTGTGTGCGCTGAGCTCCTCCTCTCAAACCTGCCCCTTTGCTTACTTAAATCATGATGTTCATTTGAGCTCCCCCGGGCCCGGCAAAAGGTGAAAGCATCCCTTTGTTCCTTACGGAGCTCTTCATCTCCTCCTCTTTCACTCTTGTGCTGTGAGAGCACTTCTTGCCTGAAGATCACCATTTCTGAGTACTCTAAAATCTAGCTCTTTATGAGGCTTGTTATGAAAATTGATGTATGAAACAAGGAGGTGGAGGGTGGAGTGAGGCGTTGGAGACTGGAGAGGGTGATGATGAGCACACCAAGGCATGGCCAGGCAGGGCTGAGCAGCCTTGGTCGAGGCTGCCCCAGCCAGCACAGAATAGGAGGGCACAAGGTTGGTGTTAAAGGTGCTTTGATTCATTTCATGTGTCATGTGTCATCCCCTGTAGTCCCTCCCTCCCCTGCCCCAGGTCTTAGATTTTTTGCTAAAAATTAATTTTACTTTTTTTTTTTTTTNNNNTTTTTTTTTTTTTTTTTTTTTTTTTTTTGAGTAATAGGCCTCAAACAGCATGTGGCACTGCAGTGACAGGCTTGCCAAAAACTGTCTAAAACTGAGTTATTGCTTCCAGTATCTCTGTGCATGTGGCCCAGGATAGCAATTGTCTTTTTCTGCAGTGGTATTGCAGCATGAACTTTCATCTAATTCATTATCCACCCTAATACTCAAGTCTTTCTGCATTGCTGCTTTCTAAACAGCGCTCTCTCACTTCATTCCTGCACTGATTATTATTTCTCCCCCACTGCATAGCCTTACATTTATCTTCAGTGGAATGTCTCACTTACATCAGCCCATTTCACTGAGCTTGCCAGGCAGCTGAATATTTTTGAGACATTCTTGCTCGCTTCTCCTCCTCTTGGTTTAGCATCATTTACATTTGTGGAGCGTGGGGTTAGCTTTGTCCTCCAGATGGTTCAGTTGGTGGGATAGGAAACAGTGACCCTGTGCCCTTTCAGCCTGTGCTGCATACCACCCCTGGATCATTACAAAGTGAGCACCACTGCTGCTAATTTTGGTCTATTCACTTCATCTGAGCTCTCTTACTGCTTTTGTTTGTTTTTGTGGGGGGGTTGTTTGTTTGTTTTTGTTTGTTTGGTTTGGGTTTTTTTGTTCTTGCTGCCAAAGGCCTTAAGGCTCTTGCTGCTAGTAGTATGAGGTTCTGTGTCAAGATCTTTATTGAATTCTCTGGAGACAAATGACCAATGAAACAAGTATTAGTTTGGGATTCTAAACAGCACCAGACCTTCCTGCTGGGAAATTTCCAGAAAAAAGTCTTGCCTGGGTGAAAAAACTAATGGGAAACTGAAAAGCCAAGATGGAAGTTTGATTCAGTCTACAGATCAGCTCTTTAGTATTTAATGTCTTCTCCCTTTGAACAGTACAACTTATTTGAAAGGAAAGGAGAGAGTTCTCAGAGCGGTGGGTCGTGGTTTTGGGGCATATATCCCAGACTCACAACTTGTTCAGTCAGCACAAAATCCCATCTCTATTTATGTCAGTTTCCACTTTAGATGTATATTTTGGGAAATAAGTGTGGATGAAACCCTTTGCTACAAAATCTGTATGTAATGCAAGCTGTCAGCATAAAAAAAAAGATGAAAAACCTTGTTTTGTGGATCATAAGCCAAATTAAATACATTTTTACACAAATAAAAATGAATGTTTGCTTGCTTGGTTCCACTCAGCTTTTAAGTTTGATCCCAAAATAATTTTTGTGGATCTGGCTGGAATTGCTGTCACGTGGCGGAAGCACTAAATCTGGCTACCTGGGCACTACTGATCTGTTTCAGCACAGAATGGTACAAATCTCAAGTTATTTCTGCTCAGTCCAGGGGAGCATGCACATTTATGCTCTTCCATCTTTCCTCCAGGAGATTGTGCAGCTGTAGGTGGTGAGACCTGACTGCAAACTGAGAGGAAGACATCTCACAGTGGGACTAGAGCATTTCTCCTTTCTTTTCTTAAATAGTTCTTTATTGAGCTTTCCACCTTCAGCATTAATTTGAGAGCCGGAACCAAATAACCAGGAAGAGATTGATGCAGCCTCACTTTATTTCCCACAGTCGATAAATTGTTAAATGGGCCAAAGGACACAGGTTAAAAAAACCATTTTGTATAAAGAAGGAGGGATTTTTATTAGATGACAAGCCCCTTTCTGTGAAAACTTGATAATGGGGCATGTTTGATCTCATGTCATGCAGTGGAGCAGCTCTGTTGGGTTCATAAAGAGCCTCAGTGTTCTCCATGGGACTGAAATCAGCACTGTGCCCTGAATTTTCTGCTGGATGAATGCTGGGTGTGCTGCTCCTTCAGAGTTTGGGGGGGCTGCATTTGGAGGGATGCTGTGGAGTGAGGACTCTGGGAGCCCTCGGGGCAGGGAGCGCAGAGGGGAAGCTCTTGCACAACAACAGTTGTCCTCTGGGGACTCTGCATAAGTTTAGCAAAGACCCTGGTTTGTAGGTAGATGTTTGTCTCTACTGGTGGAATGCAAAGGAGCTTTTAATGGGATGATGGGATGAGAAATGAAATTATAGGTAGCCTGCAGGGAGGCAGGAATATGTCTGGAAAGACGGCAGTGGGTGGACAGGAGTCATGCACAAAGCAGGTCTGTGTCCCACGGTCCTTGCTGTGGTTCTTTGGATGAGTCTAATATTTTTTTTTACTAAGATACTTCATGTACTTAGGGGAATCCATTTTGAAAATGTAATAAGGCTGTACTACCACAAATGCTGGCAGTCGATAGAAGCAAATTATTTCTAGAGCAGAGAGGTGGAACTGCTGATTTTGCATAAGTTTGTGTGTTTTTGTGAGTACTGCTGGATTTAGTGAAATGATAATGGTATGATTCTGCATTAAGCAAGGCACTGGAAGTACAAAATACTCCATTAAGGTCACGTTTATTTGCTCTTCAGAGGGTGCTCTTCTAACACTGTGCGTGCTGCAGCACCTGATCATGTGAGAATAAGAGTGAGATGGGTGGTTCTGGCCACGGCATTTCTGTTGCAAAACCCTTAAAGTTTGGATACTTGAAATAAGGCAAGAAGTGAAATAAAGCTCCCTTTTGCAATTGTTAGTCCATTGTACAAACTCCATTAGACGTATGTGGTTTATACATTTCCCAGATAAACCATGCAGTGAATGAAGAGACCAAAGCAGCCCCTTCTCAGAGTGCCTGGGCTGATGGATTCAAGTCTCTTCTGCACTAATACACTGGGCTGCTTCTGGATTCCAGTTTGTTCCAAGCTTGGCTTCAAGCTTGTCCTTGTGGGAGCAGTGCAGAGATGTTGGAGCTGTCTGTGTGAGCAGTGACTTTATCCCCATATCTGGGTTTTCGTTGCCTCGGCTCACTCTGAGCAGGCTACCCTAGATACTGGAGAATTGAGTTTATCTGTTTTCTCCCAAGTACCTGCCATGATTCTGTCAGTGCTGGCTGAGAGAGCATCAGCTTCTCTGTGGAGGTCAGCCTTGCATATGAACCTCTGCTCTGAAGTTTTGTTTCTCTGTTTGCATCACTCATTGCTACAAATAAAATTCAGAGGTGACAGGACCCTTGTGAAGTGCAGTGGGGAGAGAAGATGAAAAAGGATGAGGATTCCTCCTTTTAAGAAATGCAGATAATGATGGTTAACAGCAGTCTGAGGGACTGTGAAGGATGCACAGACCAAGAGTTTTCAAGGTTAAAGAGTTTTCAGGTGCTCCCAATTATTTTTCTGTCTGACTACCAAAATCACAAGTGTCTAAAAGGACTCCAGTTTTTAGAATATAATGTGCTTTAGTCTTTAAGATATTTCAGCTTAGATGCCTAGTCTGTTTGAAAACTTTGTCTTAAAGGTAAATTGAGTGTATTTCTTCATTCTGTATTCTCTGGGAAGTGTCAGAGAACAGTTTGGTGGAATAAGAGTTTTGCAAACAGCTGGTTTTGATGTGTCTGCAGTTCCCGGAATTGGGGGATGAGTGTTCCTGGGATGCTCAGACTGCATTTCTTCAGCTGTTCAGTGTGACATGAACAGCAGACCCTCCTTCCTGGAGGAGCACTGCAGTTGTCTGGGCTATTTTTTCTGCACTTTCTTCAGGGGGAAAAATACCAGACTGGTTTGTTTGGTTCTTTTTTCACTACATGTAGCTCACACATGGGTAGGTGGGAGCTCATGCTCCACAGACTGAGAACCCTTAGTCTCAGGGTATTCTTCAAGTTCTCTGGCAGAAGCTTTGCTGCAGGGCACCATCCTCTTGGAAGGGGCGATGTTGCAGTTGGTTTATTTTGTGTGGTTGTTGGAAGTTGTTGGCACTGTTTGTTATCTGGCTGATATTGCCAGATATCTGCTTATTCTGAACACAAGTGCTGCAAGTGATGCTGGTTGACATCAGTGGTCCAAATTTACCAGCGATGTCACATCTTGCACAGCTGATGCCAGCTAAATGTAAGCCATGAAAATGCAAAATCAAGCCCTTTCTAATCATCCAGCAGCATCTGTCTCTTCCTGGCCTCCCAAGCTTCTTTTTCTGAGTCCCCTTAATGGAGCATCATTAACGCAACTTGAAGTTGCCTCACTGTCTTGCTAATGAGCTTTGCTCATCTCGATTATAAAGCCAGCAAGGCTGAGAGCAGGAGCCCTGGGAACTCGTGGCTGAGGAGACTGATTTGCTTCTCCTCGGGAGGGCATCTGCCCTGGGGAGAGTGGCTGGTGGCAGTGGGCACCACAGGACAGTGCGTGCCCAAGGTCTGGTTTGGCATCAGTCTGCCTCTGATGGAGGAGACTTTCTTGTCACCCTTAAACTCCATCCCTTGTAATACAAGGAGAAGCCCGTGCTGCAAATCTCTTTTCCACTGCTTGTCCACACCAGCTCTGCTGCTCTGGGATTTGCATTATGTTGATACGTTGGAGTATTACAAAATTGCACTGCATTTAACTCATGGTGTTGAACACAGCAGGTTAGCAAGGGTCACACCTAGTGACTGCTGTATTCATGTTTGGGATAAGGACTTTTAATTCTGCTAGTTAATTTAATCCCCATAGTTTGACAGCGTGTTCCTTGGACTATTTTTCATCTTCAAATTGCATTCTGCTGGTTAGTTCCTGTAGAGGCCTGCTGTGCTCTGCATTTATGTTCTTGTTCTTAGGATTTGTGCTGTTACCACATCATCTATCAGACACGTGAACAACAGAGAATGAATGAATGGTGTGAAAAGTCTCCGTGTCAGTTTTACGATCAGACCTGTGGATTCCACTTGCACAGGAATTAAGGGGCTGTCTGAGTGACTGTCATCTGGGAAAGGGACATATGTCTCTTGGGAGGTGTAGCATCTGGGTGTCTGCTATTTCACATAAGTTGCGAGAAACTCGTCACTTGTAACTCCGGTGTTTCATTAATGGAAAGCTGTGAAAATTGCCTGTGTGTTCATAGGAGAACAGATCCTGGCTTTTATCTGATAATCGGAAGAAATCTCTGCAGCATTATCAAGGGATGAAGTCTCATTCAGAATATAATTTGTTGATGCTGTCTGACCACGATATGTTGTCGTAACTTCCATCCCTCTTTGGCAAGATATAAAATAATCTGCAAATTATAGAGATCCATGTCTGAAAAGTCTGTTTAAAAGTAATGCACTATCAAAATGGATTGGTTGTGCCTGAAATATTTCTAGATTTATTTGCTGTCAAATGGTGGTAAAATATTTAAGGCAAATAGCCTAGTTGTGTTTAGGAATTTGACCATGAAAGAGCCTAGGGAGATCAATTTAAGTACTATTTATACTAATTGTGCAAAATATTTTAATTGTCCAATATTATAAATTTATTATCTATCAGTTTCTTCCCCCCTTTCTTTCCTCTTTCCTTCTGGCTCATTTGGCAACATTTATTCTAAGAAATTGCCCGGAAGCCTGAACTCGTTTCAGCAGAGTGTGTGTTACAGTGCATAGCATTGCAGTGTCTCCAGCTTACCTGCTTCTCTTTAGCACAGTCCAATTAAAATACAGCGAAGGCACCTAGATAAAGGTGCTGCTTTTTTCGGGTGAGGCTTGCATGAAGCTTTAGGCTTGCAGATGGGTATCTTGGATCACTCATCTCTTTATCTCCATTTAAGAGATGGTATAAAAGCCCTTCAAGTAATGTCTCTGTGCTTTCATGCCTTTTTAAAATGCAGTGCTGTGCAGTCTTCAAGAAAAGAATTTTTTTTTTTCATTTTGAAAAGTTGCTTTTCTGCAGGCATTGATTTGATACAGAACTAATTGCTAGAGTTCCTTATGATTTAGTGCTTTTTTTGTTACACACTAACAAGATCTTTTCTTTAACTCCCCTGCTTGAAGTGTTCTCATAGTGTGACACTACTCCAGACTCCAATAGACAAGGCTCTGTCTCCAAAGGCTGGCTTGTAGCTCCGTGTTGAACTACTCAGTTAAGAAGTTCATACACGTGAGGGACTAGGAATAAAACTGTGATTCAGCTGCTACTATAGTCCACGGTGGCAAGTCAGAATGATTATGAGGTGGGCAACGTGTGTACCTTTGAATTTGTCGCATTTTAATCGCAACCTCTGAAAACAGATTTGTGTGCAACCCTTGTCTTCAAAGAAAGCTTAAAAGAATGTGAGTGTGGCACACAATCTAGTTAATCTACCATTATAACTAATGACTTCACCATTCAGACATAACATATCGATCTTAAAGGATTTTTCTTTCATAGCTGATGGCTTGATACCTTTTAAACACTAATGCCGAGGGTATAATCTCTCTGACTAGTGTAATAGCTTTATATTTAAGGTAGATTGGGGATAAAATTTTGTGTTTTCATGTGAGCTATGAATACCAGTAAGGTACTCAGGCAGGAATTACCTTATCGTACCTTTGAGGGCACTTATCAAATAATTTTTATTGGAAAGTTAATATGTTGAGACAGAGGGAATGGAAAGCTGCTCAGGATGCTGAGTGCAGCCAGCATTGCATTGCTTTTGCCATCTGCAGATCTGTGGCCCGGGCTGATTCATTTAGCACATCATCGAAAATCATGTAGCGTTCAGTGCCGCTTAAAATTATATGAAATTGTGTGTAGGGGGTTTCTCCATGTTGGCTTTGAAGGATCCTCTCCTTGCAGAAGCAGGTCTGCAGGGCCCAGCACTGCTCCACAGGCTGCGGTGCTACGCTCGGCACACACCGATACTGCACCAGCAGCCGGGGGAGCTGCTCAGGATTTAATTTCACGCTTGTGTATCTGAGTGTGCAGTCGCTCCCTTTCTCTTCTAACCGTGTATCTGCAAGCCTCAGACCATATACTATGGTGCTCATTTCCCCTCTGCCATCAGCACTGGCATGATGGATCAAAGGAAAGCTTGCAAGGCAAGGGCTTCTGCTGTGCCTTCTCTTCATCTCTCCCCCCTGCTCTGTGCGCCTCTCTTCCACCTGTCTAATTTGGCTGCTCCATGTTGAGCCTTCCTGGAGCATGTTCCTGCCCCTCCTATTGTCCCGATTTCCACATCCCCGACTTTTGCAGGGCTTCCAGAAGAGAGGAGCCTCACCTGTTTGCTCCCTGTTGGACCAGCCTAATTGCTGGCTTTTCTCCAGCATCTAGCTCTGCAGGTGTGCAGCAGGAAACCACTTGGCTGCTCCCTGTTCTGGAGCTGTTAACTGTATCCCAGCTGAAAAAAGACACTTGGAATCCTGTAGTGATTGATGCTAATATAACTTAAAGATTTTCTCAAAAACTTAAACTTTCACTGGTGTTGTTTTGCTCAGAAGGTACATCCCCGCCTCCCCCTGCCAAATCTAGAAAAAGTAGTGATTCTACCTGAAACATAAGATTGTTTTGGTGTATGAAGCACTTCCTTTTTTGAAAGAACTTGATATGAATGCTTTGACTCTTTCAGACTTTCATCTGAAGAGCCACTGTATGCTCTGCTCTGTACCTTGCACCTCTTGAGGATGAGAGAGTCCACTGACCCCAGCTAACACCAAAGAACAGAAGCACCATGACATTGAGTCTGGTTTTCTGATGACTTTGCCACTATGAGATATGGCCAACAATATCTATTTCTTCACTAACAACACTTGTGTTTTCTTGGGGTGTTTCTGTGGCCTCATGAAGAAATGCCTGGTTGTACTGTGAACAGGCTGAGGGAGGAAGGGGGTGTTGTGGCATGATTTTTGCAAGAGCCAGACCATTACCTTTCCAGTTCACAGCATGGCCAGAGATCCTGAGCTGTCATCCTTTTCCCAGAGTTTCTGCAGCTGCCCAATAAGTGTGTATCTTCTCTAAACTGCTGACTGACTACCGAATTACTGGATGTTAATAAGGGGATTATTGACAGTAATGTTGGGCTATCTAGCAGTGGTGCAGGATTTTATTTAGAGCAGGATGTGCCAGTTTGTTTCTTTTTCAGTCCTACAGAAGCTATTTAGCAACCAGGAAGTCTCTTCCCATAGTTCTCTTGCGAAGTACTTGAGCTCCCTCCTGGTTTGTAACATCTTTTATGATGGAAATAAATTTGTGTACAGCATGTCTCTTCATCTTCTATAAATACAGATAGATGCACAAATCTATTAAGTATCTATGAAGAAAACTAAAACTGCATATTTTCATAAGAATGTCAGGTTTGTAGTTGCATGAATAAGATGCTGACTGAAGCAAATGTTCAATTTCACGTTAAAGTTAGGCATTCATAAAGGCTTGGATTTGCATAATTTAATTTTCTGCACAGAAGACACTGAAAATCAGTGGTATGATTCATGGCCATACCATGGTTACCATGAGGCTTTTTGATGGTTCCAGCTAGAAGTACAAAGGTGTTTACAACCCGAGATGTTTTACTGACTTGGAGCCCCTGTGCCTTCAACAAATACAGATTATTTCAACTCAGTGCCTTTCTCTGGATGTAAGGCACACAGGAGGGCTCGCTGAGCAGATCCCTGCAGGAGCACCTTGTTCTTTGGAGGAGGCAGTGTCCAGTCTTCCTCCTGCCTGAAAGGTTCAGACTTTTTCAGCAACAAAAATCCCACAATTACTTACCTTCTCTGCAGAGAAAGTAGAAAGCTGCTGTCTTTCATTTTGTAACAAGGAGAGGCTTTAGGTGTATTTGTCAGCACATGTGATTTTTAAGTGACCATTAAGGGCCATTTTTTTCTGATAGCCTTTCCAGCCATCTGCCTAGGCTATTTCTTTGTTCTCTTCCTTGGGATTTTCATGGTCTCTTATCTCTGTTCAGTTTTCATGGTCTCTTATCTTTGTTCAGTTTTGTGGGTTTTTTTGCCAAGAATGTTTGGGTCTCCACATCCCACACCCGTTCTTTCCTGTTGAAATGAGTGCCTGTTGCCTCCCAACCACGTAGACATATAAAAGTAAATAAGAAGGGAAAAAAAAAGACTAAAGTAAGATGTTTAATTCAGTATTTTTAGAGAGGAAAACAAGGTATGTGAGGTCGTGTTGCCTACAAATCCTGGTAGCATGATGTGTTCCAGTGTTTCTAGTTCACAGCCTAGGTTGAATTAACATTTAGAAAGTTGCCAAGGAATCTGGAAAACTCATTCAAATGGCACAATGAGTACCTTTGCTTGCACAAGAGAAGATTTGGCAGGGGCAAACCTGTACTGCCTTTCCTGAAATTACATGACTTTTCCTACCACTTCAGGATTCCAAAACGTGCAGAAATCCACATTGCAGAGGGAAGGTTGTCCACGGAGCTGTGCAGCGCTCATGGATAACCTCGGGCACAGCAGGCTCTCTGCTCCTGTGGTGCAAGTGCGGAGCCTCCCAGAAGCTTTTCCAAAGGGAAAGAAAGGCAAATTCTGAATTACTGGTGCATGATGTTCAATAAAGTCCTGTTCCAGGCTTCTCTCCAGCCCAGCTGTAATTGGCCTGGGAATAGAAGGGAATGTAGCACATGGTGACTGCATAAGGGTAGCAGTGCTTTATGGGGTTTTCTGAAGCTTTAATTTGAATTATTCAGCTAGTTTCTTACTGATCAAATAAGCGGTTTGGGAGAAGTTGGGCTTGAATTTCCATAAAAGCATTTGGTGCATACTTGTTCCTCACATTCCATGTCTATGGATCTAAGGTGGTTTTTGTTTGTGTGCATTTATTATGGTGCTCTGAGAAATGTTGAATTTATTACAGACTTTCTACTGACATTTGTGAATTTATACACCTCCACTTTGGTTCAATTAGATGCACAGAAACAATAAGCCAAATGTGCACATAAAAAGCCCAAATACCCCACATCCTCATAGAAGCAATTCATTCCTTTACAAAAGAAAAAACAAAAATTATTGGAGGTATAAAAGAAGAAATCCTGGGACAGAATGTAGGATGTGGGGTTTTTTTCTGGTTTATTTGAATTTAACACCTTCTAGCTTGTTCAGTTTAACAAAGATTTCTCCATTCCTGTCCTCTCCCTTTCAGGCTCTAAGTCATTGGTATGGCACACTGGCTGTTTTGACAGACATAGTTTGGTAGTCACTGGCAAAGCAAACTTATCTTCTGGGTCTAAACAGAGAAAGTCTGGTCATATGTCAAGGCTCATATTGTTTGTTTGTGTACATCAGAATTTCCTTATGGAAATTACTGGAGCTGCACAGCATCCAGACCAGAATAATGGCATCAGTGAGTCCTGGCCTCTCCTTTGGGTGGGGGGCGGTTTCAGGAACATGCCTGTTAAATTCTTTTAAGCAGTACCTGGTTTGTAGTCTCTGCTCAGCAAAGATTGAAGCTTCACTCTGTGAACTCCAGGGAGCCAATACCACTTTGTTAACGATTGCTGCTTCTTTTCTTCCCAGCTCTGACCGAAGGTTATGTGGGCTCTCTGCATGAGAGCAGACATGGGAGTTCTGTGCAGATCCGCAGGAGAAAGGCTTCAGGGGATCCTTACTGGGCATACTCGGGTGAGTGACTTCTCTTCTTCAGAGCACTGAAACATGAAATGTCTCCAGAATCAAATTGTTTACTTGCTTTTTATTACTACTGTGCTCAGTTTAAATTAGTTTTACAGTGCTTTTTTTCTTCTGCCTTCGTTGCAAATTCCCCCTGCACACCTTTCTTGCATTTCTGCCATTTACCTGCAGGATTTGCCTTATTATTCTCCTCCTTCTTTCAGTCTTGTTTTAGTTTCTTGACATACCCTTGGTCAGGCATACTCCCAAACTTTTTTTTGCTCTTCTGGTCCAATCAGTACATTCCCAAGCTTACCATTTTGGGCCTTCTAGGAAGACTGTAAGCATCCATATATCTATATATCTATA
>VZSE01002469.1:132704-167491 GCA_013398275.1 Promerops cafer | reverse complement strand
CAGGGGCGGCGGCGGCTTCCCCGCGCCCGCAGCAAAGATGGCGGCGGCTTAAAGGGCCCGCGCGCGGCGGGCGGGGGGAACCGGGCCGCGGGGAACGGGCCCGCAGCCAGGCTCGATCGGCAGCAGCAGCTCGGTGCCCAGCACCGCCTGGGCAGGGCGATGGGACGGACACTGCGCAAGGGCTCCGCTGGTCCCAAATCCTGAGGAATCCCCATCCAAGCCCAGAACAGGACCGCTGCTCCCTGCCCTTCCGGGGTAGCAGCATCATCTCGCACGGGGCAGCAGAGGGATCCCAGGTCCCACAGCAGCGCGATCCACAGCCTTTGCCTGGGAGCAATGGCACAGCAGTGCCGGCAGCAGCCCAGGAGCCACCAAGGACCTGCACTGTCCCCCCACTGCACCGCTCCCACCGTCACCATCAGCTCCACAGAACTGAACTCCCCTCCCCACAAAGGTTCTGGGAGTTAAAGAACAAAATCAAAAAACGCTTGAAATTTCATCTGCTGCTGGAAAAGGAAATTCAGAGAGTTAGACTGGGAAGAAACAAACAAGTTTGGAATTAAAACATCCGGGCAGCAGCATCCAAAATGTAGAAAACTACTTGTGTCCCTGAACTCAAGGGAAATCATCCCCTAGGCACTGGGAGACCCCAAGGAATGAGCGGGGACAGGGGACAAGACACAGTGCAGAACATCCTCACATTCTCAGGGAAGCAGGAGGCTCCCAGCTCCAGCCTGACCCGGGACAGGAGCCTGGGACTGTGACAAAGGCCTGAGGGCTGGGAGCTGCCAGAGCCCAGGCTTGGGCTGGGGGCTTTCAGGTCACAGACAGTGCTGATGGAGTAACTCCAGACAATAGTCCTTCCTAAAAGATGCAGCCAGCCAGGGCACTCCAGGCAGCAACAGCCGCTTTAATGCTTTCCCTGATGAACACCAGACAACCCTGTCAGCAGGCCCCATTTTGCAACAGCCATGAGGATGAAGGAGCTTTTCCTGAGGATTCCCAATAAACACTCCTGCTTTTGCTGGATTTCCAAGAGCACCTCTCCAGCTCAGAACCAGCAGTTCAGAACACTCTTCCCATGTGTGCTCAGAGTCACCCTCTGCACAGTTGATTTCCAGGTCCCACTACTGACCTCTGCACAGTTTTGCCTCAACCACTGCTTGGGAAACACTTGCTGTAAAAACTGGACATAAATTACTGACCAGGGAGAAGGAGGCCTTTGTCCTGTACCACTCCACAGCTCTAATGAGCTTCATGTGTGCCAGAACACCCCCGGAGCCTGACACATTGTACACACACAGCAGCACGTTGTGGGCAGTTTATTCCAGCCAGGGCTGTTTGTGTTATGTTCAAAGGCTACACAAGAGCTGCAGCAGCCCAGCTCAGCCCCACAGGGGTGTCCCCATGCTGAGGGCACAGAGCACAGCCAGAAGTGGCTTACATGGAACCTTCCACCCACTGGAATACTTTCCCTGCTCCTTGTACAAGAAACTTCCACAGCAGATCAGACTTACCCAACTCCTAATCACCACCACCCTGCTAGGAATCAATTCTGAAATCCTGAGGAGTTCTCTTTCCTGCAGGATAAAGCTCTAAGAGCCAAGGTAGCCATCCCTTAATTTTGGGGTAGCAGCAGCAGCACAGCAATCCCCTGCTCAGCATCTTTGATTCTGGAGCTGAGAAGACAAAGGGTCTGTGTCCAAAAGAAGCCTCTGGAGCCCTCCCATTCCACATGGGAGTGGGTTCACACGGGTCTCAGGCGTGGTTCCTCCTCCTCCTCCTGGCTTGGTGGCTGGGGAGGTGTTTCCTCCTCCCTGGTGTCCTGCTTGTCCCTCTCTGCCTGCAGCCAGCTCTGAGGAGCAATCATCTTCTTGGGCCCGTGGGGTGGGGGCCCAATCAGTGCTTCAATGTCATCGTAATTGATCACTTCCTTCTCCAGGAGTGCATTGGACAGCTGCAAAAGAGGAAGGAGGCAAAATGAGGGATGGAGCCCCTGGAGAGTGCAGAGAACTGCTTCTCTGAGCTGGTCTGAACTGTCAGGCCTCAGCACTGCAGCCCCCCAGGAGCAAACCCCAGCTGTGCCACCACAGATGGGGTGACCCTGACGCTACTGGAGCCAGGACCAAATTCTCCAGGCTCCAGCACCGTTCCCAAGAGCACGTTTGGCCAGGAATACACAATGTGACTGCAGGCAACAAAGCAAGTTCTTGGGAATGATTTGGCATGAGAGCTCCAGGAACAATGAGGGAAGTGTCCCTCCTGCCACTGTCACTGCACCTGTGGCCCTGCCCGAGAGCCAAAGCAGCAGCACGGAGACCTCTGGCAGACCCAGAGCCTTCCCTGCACACAGAGCACTAACAAAGAGCTGCCTGTTCTTGCAGGCAGGGGCTGGAGGTCAGCACAAGTTCCTCTCCAGAAGAGTGGAATTCTCTGGCCCCTCTGGCAGCAGCACCACCCCTCTGGAGCAGCAGGTGGCTGTCCAGCGTGGAACTGCTCCATCCTGCTGACGAGATGTGACACGCTGGCCTGGCAACCGAAACACTGACTCTGGAGATACTTTGGCTGCACTTTAAAGTTTTTCTGTGCTGAGCCTCTAGCAAACATCTGGCTGCTGTTACATGGCAGCAGCAGGACAGAGGAGCCTGCAGAGACACCCCTGAGGATCCCTGCTCCAGAGCTGCCAGGGCACTGTCCCAGGGACAGCAGCGTGTCCCAGCTCTCTCCTTACCACGCACTGGAGGCCTGACACTGCGTAGCTTAAGGGGCTGTTGTTGTTGTTCCTCTTGTTTGTTTAAAAAGAGGATTTAAGGAAAAGAATTGCTTGATTTGCAAAATAGGCAACATTAAGTTGACTCCTGGTCATTTTGGAAGTCACAGACTGGAATTCTGAAGGGAAGTCAAGGAGATACAGAGGGTGCTGTGACCCAGGCTTGGCTCAGCACTGGGCACAGAGCTCCTGGCACAGGTGCCAGGGTGTGCGGCTGGATCGGGACTGTCAGGACACAAAGGGGAGGAGGCAAAGCTCTACCTCTGCAACAAAGATTCCTTGATGTATCAGTCATTAAGGAGGTGAAAACTGCCTGGAGTCACCAGAAAGCAGGAACCAGCCCCCATCAGCCAAGGTGACAGGCACCATATTCCTGCACCAAAGCCAGACACTGTCCACCTGATTACTGGCTTGGTTTCCCAAAAACAGTCACTGTCAGCTCTCCAGAAAATTGCACTGCCAAGAGGCAAGCAGAGGAGTGCAGGTGAAGGACACAAATTCCAGCTTTGATCATTTCCACAGAGCACTCCTCCTCCTCTACCCTGCAAACACCAGCTGGTGTGAGGAGGCAGACTACTCACTGCTGGGAAAGGCACACACATTCCTCCCGTGCCTGCTCTGAATCCGGGGGATACACAGTAAACAGTCACTCGTTCCCAACACTCCCACTACGAGACTTTCTAGGAGAGAGACAACACTGCAACAGCTGAGCTACAGAGCACAGAAAGCAGCAAAACCACCAGTGAAAAACACCCAAACCAACCAACAAACCCCCACACAATTCAACTCACTGTTTGCAGCTTGTCCCGGTTCTCCAGCAAGAGCTTTTCTGTGCGCCTGTAAGCCTGAGCCACCAGGATTTTGGCTTCCTTGAAAAAACAAGAAGAGGGAGTTGGGGTGTAGGTAGCAACAAACACAATGTGTGGCTAAACAAGGAGAGCACTGAGGGATGGAATCTGCAAACTGAGCCAGGCAGAATGTGGATCCCATCAACAGAAACTATGGATGAACTGGTTGGGAAAAGGCCCAAGGAGTGCTGGTGATAAGGGGTAGGGAAGTCTTGCCCTAGCACAGCTCGATGCAGAAATGCAGATTAAGGCTGTCCAGGAGCTAAAGATGCAGCTCAGCACAAATCCCAAGGAAGCACAGCCATGGTGCTTCTGAAACAGAGCTTTTTTGTTTCCAGCTTTTTGAGTTTTGAACTAAAGCAATGTGTTTTTTCAGCAATGAAGCCAAATTTCCTGTCTAAACAGGCTGATTTGCAGTCAGTCTGACCATCATTTTGGTTAGATCTGATCTAGGAAGTGCACACATCTACACTGTGCAGCTGTGACTTTAAGACACAGATTCCTTGCCATCTCAGCCCTGCACAGCACAGGCTACTGGGCTGAACTCACAGCCAGGTGGGATCCTGCCTGTTCCTGCAGCCTCACTGCACAGCTCTGACACGGTCATGGAACAGGTGAGTGCTCACTCACTGGCCAACAGCAAAATACAAACTGTTTGGGTGTAAACCCCTTGCCATTTTCCAGTGAACTGCAGAAAGCAAAGAACAAAAAGAAACCCTTAGCCCAGGGTGGCCTTACGTGGTCCATCATTTGCTGCAGGCCCTGGCTGAAGGGGCGCCGGCCGATGCCAGGGGCACTCTCCGGGTCTGGGAAGGAGATCTGCCCGATGCTGGGCACCATCCCGTACTGCTTCACCATGGAGTAGGCAATCTTGGTCACCTTCTTCAGGTCATCCTGTGCTCCTGGGCAGGAAAGACATACACACTGCTGGCCAGCTCTCACCTCAGTGCAGGAAGAGCACATCCTGCACAAACACATGTCCTACCAGTGGAGAGAGGAGAGGACCCACTGCAGCCCATGGGGGTGAACACTCAACCCACTGAGGGACCTTCCTGCAGGTCCCAGGAGTGACAGAGAGTGACCCTACTGTGGTCACCTCACCTGAGTCCTGATCTGCCACTGCCCACACAGCAACCTGGTCTAGTGGAAGTGTCTCCACCCATAGCAAGGGGTGGAACGAGATGGGTTTTAAGGTCCCTTCCTACCCAAACCATTCTGTGATCCTATTTGGATTTAACTAGTTGGAAACAGCAAAGAAAGTTCTAGGTCTTCTCAAGAGCCTCACCAGTAACTGCAACTGTGGCCTTAGGCTTTGGGACAAGTCTGAACCATTCCAGTGACAACCAGCCCTGAGACCTCCACGCTGACAAGTGTCAAAACATACCACGTGGCATTTCTTCTTGCCAGCACAGGAAACCTCCGTCCCTTGCTCAGATCCCCTTGGACCTCTACCTGGCCATGCCAGGCTCTGGCTCCTCACCTGTGGTGACCTTGTTAAAGGTGATGGCCTCGGCCACTCTCCCCCCCAGGGCCATGCACATCCTCTCCAGCAGCTGCTCCTTGGTGAACAGGTACTGCTCCCGGGGCAGGATCTGCGCGAATCCCAGTGCCGCGTTTGTCCGAGGGGCTATGGACACCTGCAACACAGGGCAGCTCCCTCAGCTCAGAGACCTGCACAGCTCTCCCTACAGCAGCACAGGGAGGGCAGGAAGAGGCCTCTGCATTCCCAGTGAAGTTTGTCCATAGCCATGGACAGGCTGGCCTACACAGACATGGCCAAGGACAGCAGTGTGTCCTCATTCCTGCACTAAGGGCTCTGCCTTCACACACAAACACGCTTCCTGCTCAGGAAATTATCCTTAACAGCAAGTCACAGAAATCCTGAAATTTAGGATTTACTTTGGAGTGTACAGGCCACACAGAGTTCACTGATTCTGCTCCAGAATCCCTGTGACTACCTGCAGAAAGACAGGAGCCTTCAGAAAAATAACAGCCATTTTCCCCACCCACTAAATGAGAGTAATTAACACCAGTTCTGCTTACACAATGGGTCATTCAGAGTGAATGTGCCGCTGGTAAGGGGCCAAGGAGCTGTCACCCTTGTCATTTCACTCCCCAACTCCCCCCAGTGTCCCGGCTTTTGGAGGAGATGTGCACGGATCACATCCCAGGGTGCCAGAGAGGCCTTTCCCTGCAGAGAAGGGCTTCGGGCAGACAACCTCCCAGTCTGGAAAACACATCTCTCCAGCAGTATCAGAGCAAATCCTGCAGTGGCTTTGCCAGCTGCAATGTGCTGGGAAAGGGATCACATTTGGATGTGTGCACACACGGAGCAGCCTGGAAGTGCATGACTGAGCAGCAGCACCAGGAAGACTCAGTTGCTTCTAATTTTTAATTGCAAGGCTTCTCCTATAGCTGGTTAATCAGCTTTGCACCAGCACTATCATCAATGGAGCCTAATAATGGATTTCTCTACGGCATAAATTAGGGACATGGTTTATATAATCACAGAATCATTAAGGTTGGAAATGTCCTCCACGACCATCAAGTCCAACCTTTGACCAAATCCCACCAGCCCACGGACCCATACTGTCAAGTGCCACGTCCACTTGTTTTTGAACATTTCCAGGGACACTGACTCCACCAACTCCCTGGAGAACCCGTTCCAATGCTTAACCAACCTTTCAGTAAAGAATTTATTCCTAATCTCCAGCCTGAACCTCTCCTAGTTTAGTGGTGGGCTTGGCAGTGCTCGGACCACCAAGTTGGACTCGACAACCTCAAAGGTCCTTTCCAAGGAAAATGATTCCGTGATTCTGTATTTGCCATTTACTTTTCTGCAGTAGCCCAGCCCCGGGCTCACAGAGCTGAGCAGAGCTGCACACAAGTACCACAAAGCAATCCTGGGCAGGGAAGCCCCTGGGACTCCCCTCCCTGGCAGTGGAGGTACCTTCATGACGGCCTCGGTGTGCTCCAGCAGCCACCCAACCAGCGCGTGCCCCGATTCGTGGAACGCCACCACCTTCCTCTCTTCTGGTGACAAGATCTTACTTCTCTTGGCTGTGCCTGTGGGAACACACACCAGGGTTTGATAAGTTATCAACAGGTGCGACCAGTGGGGCATTACCTGGTCCAGCCCAGCGCACAGCCTGTGGCTGAACCGTTTGTGCTGACTCTGGAGCGGGGGAGGCAGCAAAACCCCTTTAACGAGAACGTTTAGAAAAGGAGCTCCCTGGCCAGGAGGTGCAAAGCAATAGGATTGCTTGAAAACCCTGGCAGAAACTTCACCCCCTTCTTAAAACAGACTTAATCGTTAGACAAATAATTTGACATTTGATTTGATCACGGCGCAAGAACCTTGTTCCCAGGGCTGATCTGTAAAAAGGCAGCTCACTCTTCTTTTCCCTTTGGTTTTGGTTTGGTCGCTCCCGGAATGGAGTCGGCAAAACGGAAAACCCGGACCGGGTTTCGCCCGCAGTCTGGAATACAGTCGGCAAGAGAGAAAACCCGGACCGGATTTTGCCCGAAATGGAGTTCTTTGTGGGGTTTAAGCGTTGGAAAAAATCTGAAAGCAACACAAGAAACCCCCAAACAACAAAACCTAAAATGAAACTAGCTAGAGTCTCACACTCATTTTGCCGTTTTCAGTCTCTTAGGCAGAACAAGAGAGAAGAGAGATGTTGAATCATATATACAAGGTCTCAGTCGAGAAAATTGTGCATGAAGAGTGTTCAAATCACCTAAAGTCCAGGAGCAGACATGGAAATCCTTCTCCAGAGCCTGGAAATGTCTCTGATTACACACTGCATGCTCCATATGAGCTTATTCCTAGGCTCCTGAGAACCAGCAAATGAAGCTGTAACTCTCACTTAACCCTTCCTTGATTTTCAAAAGTATCTATTTTCCAACTCAGCAGAGCAAGTCCAAAAAGGATTAAAAAAAAAATAAAAGAATGGAAGTAAAACTTCTAGCACACAGGAAAAATAAGTACAGAACACACAGTGTGTGTCAGGCACTCGTTACAGCTCAGAATGTTGGATGCAAAAAGGTCCCAGGATTTGCAGGCCAGAGTCCCCACACAGAGCCCAGAGCAGCAGAGGGGAGAGCAGCCAGTCAGAACCAATATTGCACCAAGCTTGCTTCATGTCTTGGAAAACAACATTCTATTAACATGAATTTTTAAACAAAGTCAAGGGTTTTATTAAACAAGGAAACAACAAAATTAGTGTGGCTGATCTTGTAAAATTACTGCTCAGGGACCCTGGAAACTGCTGTGCCCCCCCAGGCATGATGGAACAGCAAATTAATTGCAACTGCCTTGATTTTCATGGGTCAGTCCCCTACCCTGCCCTCAGCAGTGTGTGAGCATGGCCCTGTATGGCTATTTCCACAGAAAGACGTATCTATTCTTTATAAATATATCTATCTATATCTACATACACACACACAGACACTTAAAAAATCCCTGTCAGCCCACTGAGGGAGGGACTGTACTCTTCACAAGAGCACACTGTGTGCCTACCAAGATTATTTCTTTTCCTACATAATCTCCAGGCATGGAACCCCCTGAAAGCCTGTAGGTATCACATTCATGACACAAGCCACCCAGGAAACAACTCTGGTGCATCTCTGCTGGCCTTACACCAACTCCACCAAGAAAACAGGCTCCATCTTCTAAAGCCAAGCCCTAAAAGCCTCTGTGTGCCCAGCAGGTTTCTCCCCTCGCTCCCAGGAGACCTGACTGACTGCTTTCTGTTCCCAAACTAAAAACACAATGGGAACCACCACAGACAGAAGTTCTTGCTCCTCCCTTTCAGTAACACAAAGCTTTAAGGCTGACAGGGCCTCTGGACTTGCAGAGCTCCCTTTTGATTCCACCCCACTCTTATTAAAACCAGAAGCTCCTAATGGAAAGCACAGCAATATCTTCTTTCTTTCAAGAAAAGCTTTTATAGGAACTGAAATGCCCTCTGGATTGTGAAACCCAGAAGCATTCCTATGACATGGAAAGGGTACATTTAATACAGGGGCCTGGGGGGTTGTTTGGGGTCTTTTAGAATCTGTCTACAAAAAATAGCCAGTCCTGCTAATATGAGAGAATCTGATTAAGCAACAAAAAGACTCCGTGGCCTCCTACACACACCAGAGCCTGAGTGAGGCCAGGCAGCTTTAACTGCCAAAGCTCATGTCCTGCAATGCCCCACCACATGGATCCCAGAGATCCCTTCTGCTGCCAGCCCCCCAGCCTTCCTGGCTTTTTGCTTTATTTCCCAGTCTGGGGAACTAAGGCAAGGCTCAGAAAGAAAAGGCAAGTGAATCCCTACAAGCCTGGTGCTTGTGCTCCTGCAGATGGGAAAGTGGAGCACATCTTCACAAGAGCGTGTGGTGCCAGGACAAGGGGGAATGGCTTCAAACTGAAAAAGAGGAGGTTTAGTTGGAATACCAGGAAAAAAAAAAATCTTCCCTGTGAGGGTGGCGAGGCCCTGGCAGGGGTTGCCTACAGAAGCTGTGGCTGCCCCTGGATGTGTCCAAGGTCAGGCTGGACAGGGCTTGGAGCAATCTGGGATAGAGGAAAGCATGCCTGCTTAGGGCAGGAGTTGGAATGCAGACTTAAAGTCCCTTCCCACCCAAACCTGTTTAGGATTCTGTGATCTTTGCTGCAGCTGATGAGAATTTTCTGTGTTACAACTATGGTTGTCTCCCTGTCCACTCTTGGGAGCTCACGAGTACAGTTTGGGATTTGTGTTTTTAACCATAGCACTCCAAGGGTTTCGTTTTTCTGCAACAGGTGAAGCTGTGAGGACTTTTCTCAAACATCTAGTTTTAAATAAGGAATTCTCTAAGCATTTTCTGATAAGCAAACACTCAGGACTTAATTCCAGGATCAGGAAGTTAACTGACCCAGTACAAACATCCTGCTCCACACGTTTCACTAAAAAGGCACAGAGTGCCAGTCTGTGTGCCTGGGCTCCCTCTGGGAACAGAGCCTGGGAGCAGTTCAGTGTCTGATTATGAGATCCACAGCCTGGCTCTAGGAGAGTTCAGCCCAAAACCCACCAGATTCAAATCCCTCAGGTGAAGTCAAGAGTTCTGGGAACTCTTTTGCCCTCCCTACAATACACTGCTACAGGGAAATCTCCAGAGGTTCCTCTCCTGGCAATGGCACAAGCAGCAGGGAAAGGCCACAGGATGTTCTCAGAGGGAGAACAGTGCTCTACTGTCTTGCAGTTTATTCTGCCAATTCATCAAAGCCTGGGCTGGGAGGGCAGAAACAAAAATCTCTAATTTCTTGCTGGTGAGGATGCAGAGACTATTTGCTGTTAATATTTATGTAGCAGGTGTCCAGAGCAGCAAGAAAAATTCAGAGATATTGTCACTCTTCTTGTTTAAAAAAACCAAACAAACCAACAAGCCTCAACCTTCTAAACTGAAAAAGCCATATGGATTCGAATTTTCCTCTTTATTATTTTGTCAGTGGCCATTTTCCCTGAGCTATGGATTCAGACTCCTGCAGATTCAAGAAGATGGAGCCTTTTGGGGTCTTTTTCAGAGAACTTTCTGTGACTGTCATTGAAGACCTTCAGGCCATAGCACAATCTGGACCCATCTGTCTTTCTGGGATGTAACTCCCTCAACTGAACAGAACAGACCCCTGAGGCAACATCAAGAAATGCTGCTGCACTGGCACAGGGTGCCCAGAGAAGCTGTGGCTGCCCCTGGGTCCCTGTGAGTGTCCAAGGCCAGGCTGGACGGGGCTTGGATCAACCTGGGCTAGTGGAAGGTGTCCCTGCCCAGGGCAGGGGTGGGACTGGATGGGCTTTAGGGTCCCTCCCAACCCAACCCAGTCCATAATTCCATGGAATGGCTGCATCTCTCACCTGCAATGACTCTTTCCACAGCGTACTCGAAGTTGGAGGTATCGATGGATTTGTGCCCTTCCCTGGCAGCATGAAGAGCAGCTTCATTGCAGATATTTGCTATGTCAGCTCCTGCAGACACAAGAGTTACACTGGGTCTGAATGGGACAGAGAACTCAGGGGAGGAATGGGCACAAACAAATCTGGAGAAGGACCTTAGGAAGCCAAACAGCCTGTGCTTTTCGTTCCCTGGGAACGGCGAGCAACCCCAGTCCATGGTGTTGATACTGGATTTGAATAATACAACTGCTTTGGCAGGGAATGCTGACACCACACAGAGCTCAGGAATCCAGGAGCAGGCTGAGGCCAAGGCTGGCTCCCAGGGACAGGGATGGTGTGGGCAGTGGGCTGGCACAGGCTGCTGCTCTGCTCAGCCTCGGAGAGAAGAGAAGGAACATCTGTTCCCAGTTTGTGTGGGTGGGTGATGGTGGCGGGGGGCTGCTGAGAGCAGTCACGGAGAGGCAGCGCGCTGGGGCCTGGGAGGGGGGAAACCCAGAAAGGATATTCCAGGAACTCCACATAAACAGGAACTCTGGAGCCCCTTGCTCAGCACTGTTTCAAACTCCCAGGGACCCACCCTGGAAGCAGGCTCAATGCAGGAGCCAGGCAGAGCTGTCCAATTTCTACTCTCATCAGCAAAATAATTCCTACTTGTTCCTTCCATCGCTTTCCTGGTAACACAAATCAATTTAACAGTCTCTCTTCTGAAGTGCAGCACCTCATCCTCAACAGCTTTGAAAGGAGCATGACTGGTTCCTTCCCTTAGGAATTAGGCACGTGGGCATTGTAAAAGTGTGTTTTCCCTACCTGCCCACCCTGCTAGTCCAACAAATTTCAGAAGATTGAAAACGGCCATGAATAACTGCTCATCAGAGCTCAGCAGGGAGCTGGTCAGGTTCCCACTATTTTTTCTATTTCCCACAGAAATGGAGAAAAAAGCCCTTTTTGACCAAAACTCCCTGTTAGACCCCCAGCACCCAAGAGCTCCAGCCTGAATGGAGCAGGAGCAGCCCAAGGACACATCATACCACTGAATCCTGGGGTCAGCTCTGCCAGGTGCTGCGAGTAGAAACTGCCGTCCTGGATCAGCTTGAGGCCCTTCAGGTGCTGCTCAAAGATCTCCTTTCTCTCCTGTAAAGAACACCCAGCACCTGAGCCCAGCCAGGGGTCACCACGGGGCCCTGCTGTCATGGCAGGGAGCAGGGTGGTGGCACTGCCGGCAGAGGGGTCACTGACAGTGCCAGCAGAGGGGACAGCGACAGTGCCAGCAGAGGGCAGGGCTCTCCTTGCAGAGTTCCAGTGCTCCAGCAGCCCTGATAAACACCCAGCCTCAAATTCCCAGCAGATGCACGAGGCTCTCCCTGAGTCATGGCTTTCTCTCTCAGGGCCACTCTCCCCTCCTCACTCTCACTCTGAGCTCTCTTGACTTCTCCCTCACCATATAAGCTCTCGCAGGAAGGAGCTCTGACTGCCTTGGCCTGCTCCTGCACCAACCACAAGCTGCAAAGCCCATCCAGCAGCTCCTCAGCCTGCACCCATTTCCCAGATGGAGGTGGGGGTGAGATGCTGCTGGCGAGCAGCCACCAGTGACTCATTCAGCTGGTCCAGGAGATCCTGACTCAAACAATGGGCGCAGTTGCCAGGGTTTTTCCCCTTCCTCCTTCAGGGCAGCTGCACAGTTCATGCTTCCGGGGCCAGATTCTATCAGGCATTTAAGGTATTTTCACTGAAAACACTGCAGAGGACAGTGAAGCACAGATGGGAGAGGAAGAGCCTGTGCTGGCACAGCACACAGATCCTCACTGCAGCTGAGCCTATTCCCAGAACTCTGCTACAAATGTCAACACAGCAGACATGGAAGACTCTTGTAAATGGATTTAAAAAGCATTCAGAAGGAGAAAGTCACTTAACAGGCTGCCTAAAGGAAAATGAGGAGCCTTACAAGGATAGGGAGGGCAATAAACCTACAGAACAAACAGTGCTCAAGGCACATGACAATTTAAGCTCTCACACCGGCCAATTGCCAATTAGGTGCTTCCCAATTTCCTGAAGAGAAGACACAAACATAGCTCTGCATCTGCATGGCAAAGGGAACCTCACAGAAGGATTCACTGCCAAGGCTGGACCAGAGCAGAGACCTCCAGACCAGTGAGCTGTCACTTCAGAGGAATAGGCCACTGCATTAGCACCACAAAGCCTTGATTCAGAGCACAGAAACAAGAACAAAGGCAAACAGAGGCTCAACACCTCCATCTCCTCCAAGCTCAGCCTTGCCAGGCCAGTGAGACCGGCAGGAACTGGGACACCTCAGTCACTGGAAGGACAAGGCAGCTGGTCAAACATACCTGGAGTGTTGGGAGATCAATAAAGATGTGCCTGTCCAGCCTCCCAGGTCTCATCAGAGCGTTGTCCAGCACATCGGCGCGGTTGGTGGAAGCCAGAACTATGACGTGATCCGTGGTCCCCATTCCTGCCAAAAACAGGGCCAAAGGAGGAGGTTTCCCCCACCTCAGACTGCACTGCAGGCACACAGTGGGCTGGAGGCAGGGGATGGAGTATGCAGCTTTATACAAAGCCAGAGGGTGTTCACAGCACCCTCTGGGGCTGCTGAGGCTGAGTGTCCCCCACAGCTTGGAGCAAAGTCAGGAAGAAACATCCCAGGCCACCCAGGCCAGTCTCTGGTTATCACAGATACTCTGAAATCCCCTTTTCATTCACTTAATAAGTCTCGGCTTTAGACTTCTTTTTCTCCTTCCTACTGCAATATTTGGAAATTGCTCCAACTAGAACCCAGAACAGAATCTCTATTTTGATGAGTTCACAGATGCCTTCTCACCCCCAGGATAAGTCAATTCCTGAGCCTTTAGCTCCAGATTGTACAAGCAGCATTTCCTAGCTGAAACAGCCTTTTCCACAAATTTCCATGGAAAGCCCTTTCAGTTTTTCTTGACTTTCAGCCTTCAGTCACAGACAGGCCACCAGGGGAGGGACAGGCTTTCCTCTGAGCTGCTCAGGTTAGTGCAGAGAGAGGACAGCTTTGCCACCCAACAAGGGCCATGTTACAGCACAAATTGTTCTTTGCCTCCTCACTCACCTCTTACAGGCACCGTGCAGGGCTCTGCACAGACCAGCCCTGCAGAACCCACACCTGACACAAAACCCAAGAGCTTTGCACTGATTATCAGCACAGAATTTGGCCAAGCCAGTCAGAGCAGGTTCTGTCCCCAGGTCTTTAAGGTGAAGGGAGCATTGGGACTTAAAGGCTGCCTGAGAGCAGCCTCAATGGAGGCATCAAAGACAGACAGGATTTCCTGGGGAAGGGAAGGCAGGGCACTGGCAGCTGCAGGAGGACAAAGAGGGGCAGACTTTGTGCTGGCTGGCTGGGGAGCCAGAGCTCCCGCTGAATCACTGCCCCACACGGTTAATTACTGCATTCCTCCAGGTGCCTGCAGGCCCCTGGGTGTGAGTCACCTGCTTCCAGCACGTTCCCCAGCCCTGGCACACAGCAGCCTTCCCAGGGAAGGGACACTACAGTCCCATGTGCTTCCCTCTGCCAAGTCCCACGCTGTGGAGAGGCGGCTCCGTGCACGTAAGCTGGGCCAGTTTCAGCTCTCAGCTCCAGCAGAAGAGCTGCCAAATGTGTCAGCGTGCGAGAGCTCAGCACAGATCAAGGTTCCAGGTGAGACAGGGGACTGGCTGTGCCAGCCTGTGCTGCAGCAGACCTGGTGCTCCCTCTCTGCAGGCTCCTGCCTAAATAAGCTGCCGGAGAGGATGAAGCCGAGCATCCTTCAGGCGTGTATCACACTGCACTCTGGAGTGGGATAAACAAGCAGAGACTGGCAGGCACTCCAGGAATGGCAGGATTAGATGGCACAGTGCATTATCTGCCTTGCAGCTGGGAAGACTCTCTTAAAATAGGTCTGACTATTAGAACAAACAAAAAACCAGAAGCACTGAGAGCATCCTCCTCACATCAGCTTCTGCCCCACTTGCTTAATGCAACACCACCTGGCATGTCACAGGCAAAGATCAGCCAAAGGAACAGGCTACAACAACAACACCTCATCACATCAACAAATGAGACAGCCTGAAGAAGAGTTCCTGCAAGGGTCACAAATGAACCACTTCAGAAAGGAAAGGGAAAAAGGGTCTACTCCAGCTGCAAGTGCCCTGCTCCCCACTGAGCAACACCCAGATTGGTGGGCATCTCACCTGCAGGGTTACACTGTGTCACCCTCCAGCCATTTGTCCAAAAGCCTTTGGACATCTCCTGGGAGCAGCGGCACTGAAATGGGGCCCCTTCCTGAAGAGAGCCTCGGGGCTGCACACGGCACAGCTCAGGACGTGTCTGAGGGCTCCAGGTGAAGAGCTGCTACCAAAAACCATCCTGCATTTCCATTCACAAACCCCCAGCTCGGGCCAGGACTGCCAAAGCTCCTCTCAAAGCATCCAGAACAGAGGAGAGATTTGGGTCACACTCCTCTTCCGCTTGTCTGCGGTTTGAGAGGGAAGATTCACTATTCAAAGCAGGCACCTGCTCCGACAGAGCCGGGGGTTGTGCGTCACTCACTCCACTCTCACAAACAGCTTTTGTAGAGAGGCTCCCTCCGGTGCCTCCCCTTCTCCCACCACGTCCTGGTGCTTCCCAAACTCAGAGCAAACTGCCGGAGGGAAGGAACCCGAGGCTGCTCAGGGAAGAGCCCTCTGATTTCTCCAAAATGCTCACACCGATGTGACCGAGCCCCAGCCTGCACTCACCCCATGCAGCTCATGGTGCCCTCAGCCCCCTGCAGCCTGCACAGCTCTGATCCTCCTTTCCTCCCTCTCCCTTCCCTCCAAGGAATCTCATTCAATCACAGAAATCCAACAATCAGTGATGACTCACAGATCTGCTTTTGTGCATTTCTTCTTTTTCTCCAGTTAATACCCAGCTCGGGTCTATGGTGTTGTCTTGCCTTCAGCCCTCAATTTAAGCTCAACCAGAGCTCTCAACTTTCCATCTCAAGGCTTCCTCACAAACGTTCACCACTCCTGGGGCAGAATTGTTCCCCTCCTAAACAGGTTATTCACCATCAACCTGGGAACTGTTTTGCTGTGCTGCACGTGGCACATCAGTGTTGTTTTAGGCGACAGACTCTGTTAGGTAACACTCCAGTGACACGTGCCAGGATCCCTGCTGATCCCATGTTCCCAGCACCAGGCTAACATCCTTGCCAGCTGTCTCCTGTTTGACACTGTCAACTCCTTGGATTGTTTTTTTTAGCCTGTGTTTGATGAAGCACTGAGCAAAATGAAGGACTCTGTATATGATCTGTGCGAGACACGAATAAAGAATGAGATATTACAGATTTAAAAATAAACCAGGCAGCACACTGCAAACAAGGGACTATAAAGTACACACTGAGGATAATATTTACCTACTGAACTTACTTTCCAGTTGAGCTGAACCCTCATTTCTGCATTGAGACTCACCAGGAAAACACTCTGGAAACCACACCTAATTTTTACAGACTGATGGAAATCAGACATTTTCATTTTTAGGATAGACATGTGGAATGTACTGACTACATATTCCTGAACAGACACGCAGGCTTCCATTTAATTCAGAGCTCACCTGACAACTGTCAGGGGAGAAAAGGACCCACCCAAGCCAGGACTGTTGGGCTGTGTTACCACTGGCCTTTCCTGTCAAGATCATCTACTTCACTAGAAACACTCAGTACAGAGCCAGCAGTTGGAACCCGGGTCTGGGGGTGCTTTTGGTGCACAATGGCTTTTAATTTTTCATATGAAGAGTGTGATGAGACAACATGACAGTCAAGCTATGAGTCACAGTTACAGTGAAGGGAAAAGTGAAACAAACACTCCCTGGTGAGCAGGTAGTTGGTTATCCCTGATCCTGCAATAGTAAGATTTAGCAACAGAAATATTGCAAGTTGGGACAGTGCTGCAGGCTTGGACAGAGACAGGACTAAGGACTGCCAAAGGATCATTCTTTGTGTGAAAGTGTCTGAGCAAAGGGCCAATTCCAGGTGCACAACAGCCAGAAACCAAACAAAAGTGTGGCCTCAAACCAGGACTTGTTTGCAAAGCTTATCTCCCTCATCTCAGAGATCCTGTGGTCAGGCAGACAACACAAACATAAGGCAATGGACAGGAGAATTGATATATTACATCACTTCTGTCCCTTCAGGACAGCTGAACTCTAAACTCTGACAGGCTTTAAACCTGTCTCAGACTGGATACAGCAAGTATCCAACAACATGTAATGGCCAGCTGGACAAACTCCAGGAGGTTAAAGTTTACTAGATTTAGGGACTGGTGATGGGGTACATGACTCAGACTGGTTCAGACTTCAGCAAGAGAACACTGGAGAGGCCAGGCAAGCTCAGGCAGCACAAAGATGAAGAGGCCAACAGCCGGACCTCTGAGGAGATAAGGGCAGGGAGAAACACTGACCATCCATTTCCACCAGCAGCTGGTTTAAGGTCTGCTCCTCCTCAGCGTTGGCAAAGCCGGAGACGTTGGTGGAGCGCTTCTTGCCCATGGCATCGATCTCGTCGATGTAGACGATGCAGGGAGCGCGAGCCTGCGCTTCCCGGAACAGGCTCCGCACACGAGCGGCTCCCAGACCTGCAGGGAAAGGGAGAAAACAGAGATGCTGGCAGCTGAAGCTGTTAGCAAAGCTGGAGAGCAGCACTGCTGGCCCTCAGTGAGACACCTGACAAACCCGCTGGATATGACAGTCCCTCTCTCAACAAACAGCCCCAGAACTCGCGTTCAGTCCTTAGGCTCAGTGCGTCCTGGAGCTGGGTTTAACTGGGCTCCTAAACCTGCAGGGACTCCTACAGCTGCTGCAAGAGGAGCTTTGCTCCCAGCTCCCAACATGGCCTCCCTGTTCCTCCAACAGCTCGCAGCAGAAATATTCAACATTTTCTTGCATACTGACCCCTTGTCGGGTCTCAAGAGATCTGTGAGGAAGGAAGAAAAGGAGAAGGATGGAAATCCCAAGGCACAGAGAGGCCCTACTTTCCCCATCTGCATTTCCATACAAGGAAGGAAGTTTCAGTCAAGGGCTTTAATAATAGGTACAGGGAGGCCAGAGAGGATGCTTGCAGGTGAAGGACCACAGCTGCACACAAAAAAACTGCACAGAAAGCAGCAACCAGAAATGCACTTCAGATACTACATAATTAAGGAACTGCATCACTGAAAACCTTTTATATCTTCTGTCTAAGTGTCCAACTCATCTTCCCCATGCCAAGCCCTGTGCTTTGCAGGAAGCCCAGCCAGCTCCCTCCAACTCCACAAAAGACAAAGAGAGCTCCCCCCTTTCCTCAGAGCACCTCACCTCCAATCACCTCCACGAACTCGGAGCCTGCCATGGCCAAAAATGGCACCTGGGCCTCTGTAGCCACGGCCTTGGCCAGCAAAGTCTTCCCACAGCCTGGTGGGCCCAGCAACAAGGCACCCTTGGGCACTTTGGCCCCGAGCTGGAGGTAGCGATCAGGATTCTGCAAGGACAACACAGCTCGGTCAGAGCCACAGCTCACACCAAGCACCTGCACCACAGTGGGGCTTCCCAGAGCTTCCTGAGAATGTTTGCAGCCTGGGCAACTCTGAGCTGCCAACGGGAGCAGCTCCGTCTGCATTCCCATTGTGGAACTGGACATACAGGGCTTGTTTCAACAGAGGCTGCCCAGAACCACGAAGGATGAAGAGCAGAGCACCCCCCCTCCCCAGGTCACCCCTCTATCCCAGAAGGCGGGCAGCAAACGTTTGTTTTGTTCTACTTTTACATACCTTTAAATAGTCCACAAATTCCTTGACTTCCATTTTCGCCTCATGCATTCCGGCTACATCCTTGAAGCCAATCCCTTTCCCAGATTTCCCATCCACAATGGTGAAACGAGCCATCTTCAGCTGGTTCTGTGGAAGGCAGCACAAGGACCAAACAACTCTGGATAAGGCAACAGTCTAGAAAGGCTGTTTGCTACATTTTGGGAGCCAGCCCAGACCAGGGAGACAGCCCAGCTGTCCCTACCAAACATCACTGAAGTCCCCACCAAAGCACTTGTGTTTCATGGATTTTAGTTCTGGAGAAAGTTCCCAGATGGATAGTTGACTCAAACTTTATTTATCCACATGTTGGGAAGAGACAGAATGAACTTGCAGTAATAGTCTCAACACAATCCAGTTCAAACTCCATGTTTGATGTGGCAGGGATGATTATTAAAAACATGCAGATGTCCAAAACCTGATTTGGCATCTCCTCCCTGATTTCTAAATGGGCTGACCCTTAATACACATGGGACAGTCATAGATCTGAGGAATATGTGTTGATGGCAAATAACTATCATTGGTAAATAACTGCCAACACTTGTGCAAGCACAGACACTTTGCAGTCTTTGATGCTGCTGCTGGCTTCTGCTGGAAACACCCGAGGCCAAAACTACAGGTTCTCAAACTGAACAGCCACCACGTTTCCATCTCCTGATGCAAGTGAAGTCACAATGAGAGTCACAAAAAGAATTCAGATAAACATCCCACTCATAACTGTTCAGTCTACTCAAAGCAGCTACTCAGGAGGATTTTTCTTTCAGAAGAAAGTTTATGGCTTCCAAGGCCTCAGAAACATCCAAAGGAAGAGTTAAAACTCAGGGCCTGGCTGTCCCCACTTAAGCAAGGACACAATCTAGTCCTCAAGGCCTCATTACTCAACACTTCTTTAAAATATTCTTTTTCTCTGAGCAGCTGCATCCTTTTGTTCAGAGAGAAGCTCAAAGCCAAACGAGAACTGTGGAGGAGAGTGAGTGGGAAATCCAGCAAGGGACTGAATTCACTGTGTTCTCATCCCCAGTCCCTGCGGTCAGGGACAGAGCACCCCGGGCTAATTCCTACAGTTTCATCAGCTGATCCAGGCCAGGGTGGGAGAGGAGAGGAGGAGGTTTGCCTGGTGTTGCAAGCGAGGCATGTGGCAGGAGCAGAACAGTCCAACACATAATGAACTCCAGAATCTGAACATATTTTATAAATTGAGAACTCATTTTGCAGAAAGCAGCAATTCCTACTTCTGGCTGTATGGGAGGCATGTTGGCAGGGCCCACTGAAAAACACCATCTGCAGCTGCAGCTCATTAGCAAGCTTTGAAAACAGCAAACTGGACTCAAATTCCCTGAGCTCAGCCCTTCCTGCCACTGGGAAGGGACCTCAGCTAAGGCCAGTTAAGGTACCAGCCAGGGAGATGATCAGCACAGGATGCAAGATGTGGCAAGACTGGAGTCCTTGGCACCAGTTCATCCTCATCCTGCACTGACTTTGCTGGGAAAAGGGGAGGAGATAGCCCAGCAGAAGCCAAGAGTCCCCACAGGCTGCAAAACATGCTCAAAACCCAGGCTACTCACAAAGGCGTTGAAGCCTCCGGCCCTGCTCGCCACCCTGAAGAGGCGGAAGATGCTCCACAGCATGGACACGGCCACCAGTGTCACTATCAGGGAAAGGACATCACTGAAAGGACAAAGACAAGTACAAACTGAAGCATTCAGCCACAACCTGGTCAGTATTACCCAACATGGCTACTTTTAAAGAACATTTACCTACAGTGCAAACGAGCAGACGTGATTAAGAACACGGAACTTTCACAGGTTTTTATACAGATATAAAAAAACCCCAAACCCCAACCATTACATAACCTAAGAAGTTAAGCAGAGGACACTGGCAAACATTGCCTACAGCTGTGGAAGAAACTCGACCTCACCATTCACTCCAGAGGCATTACTGCTTCTAAAACAAGCAGGCACTGAGGTCACACCCGGAGCAGAATCCACTGGGGCTGGCAGTGCACCCAAAGGGAGCTCACTGCAGAGGACAATAGGGATTCCAACTCTCCTAATCCTGGCAGAAATCCCGCTGTGGGTCTCCCGTTAAGAGACTGCTTGATCCTCCTTAGTCAAATCTCTCAGGAGTCCTTTATGCCAAAAAAAAAGAGCTCCAGCACCAACACTGTCAGATTTCTGGATCCTTTGGAACACCCACTGCATTAGAAGGGAGATGAGGAGCTGAGATGACACTCTAGGTCTGACACAGTTACAGGACAAACATGCTGAGGACAAATACCCTGTGAAATCTAAATGAAGGATGCTCCCAAGAGCAGGAAAAATCCTATGCCAGATGACAGGCTGAGATTGGTGGGCCTGTTCTCCACAGGCCTGAGGAACTGTCTGGCCTCGCCACACTTCTGTGCTTATCTTTACACCAGGAATGTGTGTGCCACCTCTCACAGAGGGATGATTTACTGAAGCAAGGGACCAGCAGGAGCTCCATATCCAGCTGCATTTGCTTCTGCTCAGTGAGAGATGCAAAGGCAACAGTGAAACCTGAAAGTCACCTTCAGTTTGTCTGCTCTGCAAACAGGATTAAACACCCTGAGTGCCCACAGCGTGGAGCAAGCTGAGCCCAAGCTGCAAAGGCTCTGCACCTCACAGGCTTAAACTCCAGACTGAGACCAAATCCTCCAGACATTCATCAGGTCTTCTGAGAGACTTAACACCCCATCACAGCTTTTTAAAAATTGTTTAAAATCTCTTTTGAGGAGCATGGGAAACAGCTTGCGTTGGGGGCTGATTGTCTGTTCAGTCCTCTTTTCCTGTTACACATAAGTCTGAAAAAATTGGCAAGTTCTGAATTTGAACTGAAGGTCTCATACTGCATGATTAGTTAAAATAGCTTATCTTCATATATTCAACTATATATTAAAAACATCCAAATGTTGATGGGAGGATGAGATCCAGCTGAGGTATCCATTCAGACACAAACTTCACGTTTTTGCAAGGTGTCTGGGAAGAGGAATTACACACACTGGCCATCTCCAGTGGGAAAACCAAAGCATTATAATGAGGAAGGAAGGCTTAGTGCATCCCCAGCCTTCTCCCAGCCCAGGCTGTAATATCACTTGTTGCCAAGATTTCTATCACACTCTGCACTTGGATAGTTGATTATGAGAAACATTTTGACCTGTTGCATGTTGCAATTACAGAATTCTTAGGACCCTCACTTTTCAAACATTAATGTACATCTAAAGCACCTTATCTTTCAGAAACATTCATTCAATGCTCCAAATCCAAGCCCACTTTTCTGTTCTGTGTTTAGGTAACATTTAGCTGAAAGTCACTTTTTTTCCAAGCAAAGGATGCTGTCACCAATACAGGAGCAACAGTAAGGACAAATTTATATCATACTTTCCATAAAAGCCAGGGCGTTTGTAGGAAATGGGGATTCTCTCTTTCTCATCAATGTTCAGCTCATCCTCCACAGCTCTGAGCTTCTCTTCGAATTTGTCGATGTTTGCCACGCGCATGGTGTAGAGCAGGGTCACGTTCTGGGGACAGGCAAGCCACAGCAGCATGGAAATGTTATTTATGGTGTATCAACATCTGCAAGGAGCAGAGGGGCACAGCATGGACAGGTCAGGTAAAAATTAGCCTCATGCTGCACCCTTTGATCCTGCATCAATGAATTTGGGAGCAGGGCTCCGAGTGAATTTAGGAACCATCTGGTTTTAGGAAAAAAGGCTGATGGAGTTTGACAGAACACTCATGACTGAAATCCAAACAGGAGAAAACATTTGAAACAAAATCCAGTCATAAGAGTTTGCAATCTCCTGGACACCTTCTCCCATATCAGACTGAGCTGGTAGAGGAAAATTGAGTTTCTCCAGCTTTTTACACATAGAAAAGATTTTTTTTTTTCCCCAGGGCATTATAAATTGTTTTTACAATTCATTCTGGAAGTCCTAATTTCCCCCTGAACTTCAAATACAAGAAAGAAAATAACTAAAGCAAATTTACCAGCTGAAGTTTTACTGACCATTAATTCAGTCACCTTCAGCAGTATTATCTAAGCTCATTCACAGCTGTAGGGAGTCACTCACAACTTGTCCATGTGGAGTTCCACCCGGGTGCAGATAGATCTCCACGATGTCACTCTCAGGCACCACCTCAATCCTCTGCACCTCCCCCTTGGCCAGCATCTCATTCACAAAGTAGTTCCAGGAGATGTTGGTCCCTTCCCTGTTCTCGCCGATCATGAAGCGAAGCATCAGCACGATGAAGGTGAGGACCAGCAGTGCCCGCAAACGCTCCAGGTGCATCTGATTTTCCCTTCTCCTGCGTTTCTCCTCCTCTTCAGGAAAAAAAAGTATCAGAGGAAAAAGGATTAGTGTGTAATTGTGGAGTTTTCTGACCCAAAGAAGGGATAATTAAATGACAAAGATTAACACAGTGGTGTTTTTGAGGGGGTTTTTGTGCTGCATGTTTGGTTTCCCCTGAAGGACTGTGCTTCCCATGGTCCTAGTGCACCAAACCCACTAAAATCCCACCAAATATCATTCTAGGCTAAAGTGAGACACTCTCTTGCCTGGCCCCATATGGACAGAGGTCAAATAAAGGCACAGGACCCTTGTTGCTAAAAATCAAACTGCAGAATGACTACAACCCACTTTATACGTGGTTCCACAGCAGAAAACATTAGGAGTAATCCCAGTGTCCCTGGCAAATCCCACAGCACATTATTGTTTCCAGGTGAGCTCTGATCTCCTGGCACCTGCACCACAACTCCAGCAATGCTTCCACTACCTCAGTAAATACCTGCATTTGCAGAGAATGGGAGATAGCACGGAACACAAATACACTGCAAATCCATCTGCCTTAACCAAATTCCCTGGATGTTCTCCCATACAACTCACCTCATGTTTCAGAGGGTTTGATAACTTGCCCACATTAAGGATCTGTATCCAAGAGGGATTCCTATGCTGGATGTGCTTTCCCACACTTTTATTGTACTACAGACACACTGAAGCAATGACACATAGAAAAGGGATGTTTTACTTCAACTATTTGCCATCAAATATTTTTCCAGTCTCACAACACTTTTTTTTTGCACTGCACAGGCAAATTTACAATTCTGTGGGCTGTAAAGGACTGTCACAGCACAGTTCAATGTCAGGTGCTGGCCAGTGTTGAGTTGTTCAAATGACAACAAATATCTCCTCTTTCCAGTCACATGTGAGTGTTCCCAATATATTATTTACCACTTGCTGTTGATATACAATTTAACAGCAACAGCACCATGGCACACATAAATACCCTTCTACACCCAGAAATAAATTCATTCTGTGCCACTGGGCTCTAAAGCACCAGTGCTGCAGCCCAGATTTGATTTATTTGCAAATTCCTAACAAATGTCCTGACACCAGCATTTATCACCGGTCACCAATTAGGCCCTACGCACGCTGCAACAAAACCCAGGGACAAACATATGACCCAGGCAGCTGCTAAAAAAAGTCCTCTGTCCTTCAGAGGCACAGCCTCATTTTTCAGTGCTTCCCAGCTCTGCTCCACGCTGAACAGGAAAGGCTTGTTCCTAAATAGAAACAATGCAGCTTGGCAGAGAAGTCATCATTTCAGAGGGCCGTGACAAGCTCAGGCTCCGCGTCCAGCCCATCCGCTTTGTTCTCTGCTGCCATCCCCTCACCAAGGGTTATCTGCTGCATCCAGCTTTGTTAGGACTCAGCAGTTCATCCCAAGGCTGCAGGATGACATCCACTATAGTCTTATTAGGGAAAATTAAAATACACGATAGAAGACTTAGTCTGCACAACACCCTGGAAAGCTAAGCAGGCTCTAAATAAAAAGATTTTACACAGAAAAGAAACTACTTAAGGAAAGTGAATCCTGACAGGAAAAGTCCATCTATGATTGTGCAAGTTCCTTGGAGGTGTCAGAGTCAACTCCTGCTAGAGCACTTTCCTCTATTTCATTTCAGACCAAGTGGAGGCCCATAACCTGCTCTAAACACACACAGTCAGGGGTGTGATCACAAAAACATCACCCAGGGGAGAGCTCCCTATTAGACATCCTGACACAACTTCTCCCATTTCTAGGAATTAGATCTTTCTAGGACCTTTAACCCGCAGCTGAACAATTTCAGGAGAGAACCCCATTTCTAGAAAGCTGCAAGGCAACACCAAGCTTTCCTCTAGTCTGCGTTTAATCAAGGACAAAGCCGATCTATTTCTCAGCTGCGGTGAAGCCTGACTGCCTGCACAGCACAACATCCACACTGCACCACAAGGCTCCCCACAGCACTCAGGAAACGAGTCCAGGGACTGGATGGGACACTTGCAAGCAGCAGCTGTGGGAATACCTCCAGCTTCTGAGTCCCCACCAGCCTCCACCAAGCAATGACTTGCCATTAACCCCAAATGGGAACTCTCTGATTAAAATCTTTGCAAGGGCCGCGGCGACAGTTCGAAGAGTTCTTTGTAATAATTACAGCAGAGCCAAGTGTTCCCCTGGAGACACGGGGCAGCACTCCCCTCCCAAAGCCAGGCTGCCCATTAATCACAGGGGAAGAGGCCACGGAACACGGCGTGTTGCTGGTTACTGATTTGAACAGCTCCAGCACCTCCAGGTGCTGTGCTCAGTCATCCCCTGGCCTCACACAGCACACGCCCCAATTCCACACTCCGGCTTCCTTCCCGAGGACTCTGATACCTGCACTCACATCCCACTGAACACTTCATCCCAGTTAAATCATCAAGGAAAAGCCATTGCTCTGGCCCTAAGGACACTGCAGTGACACCAGCCACGCTGTCAGCAGCAGCTGACCTCTGACTTCAAAAGCAAAAAATCCAAGAGGATTCGATTATTAAGCACAGCAAAGCAAAAGCCAAGTGCTCACACCATTTGATGATACCCAGGTAAAGGTTTAGAAAATAAATTGTAAAATTATATTACAGTCTGTAATGACATTAAGTGCCTCCTAACTTGCAGTACAAAGTTCAGGAGGCATGGCAGGGGATTGGATGATTTTATGGGCCCTTCCATCCCAAGCCACTCCGTGATCAACAGGTTTTTAGGGAGATAAAATTAATTTTCAAAGAATTCTTTACATGCCTGGGGCTTAGGAGAATAAGACATGGGAAAAAAACAGTATCTAAAAAGACTGATTTAAAAAAGAAAAACCAAGAAAAATTGGTAACACAGCTGAGAGCCCTTTAAGGAATTTATATCTAAGTTCTGTGATCCACTAGAAGTAGGGACACATCCACATTGAAGGTAAATAAAATGTAAGAAAATAATACCAAATCCAGCTTAAGTGACTGGGTTTAGTTAATACAAATTTATTAAGTCAAAACGCTCTACAACAAAACCCAGGTAATATTACTGTCCCCCTTCATAAAGGGGCAATGCCAAGGCAAACAGCAATGGAGAGATTTGCACAGGAAGCAAAGTGGCCTAGAAAGAGAGCCACTCTCATGATCTTTCATCCCATGATTAGATATTGGGGGAAAATGCTTCCCTGGGAGGGTGGGCAGGCCCTGGCACAGGTGCCCAGAGCAGCTGTGGCTGCCCCTGGATCCCTGGCAGTGTCCAAGGCCAGGCTGGACACTGGGGCTTGGAGCACCCTGGGACAGTGGAAGGAGTCCCTGCCCATGGCAGGGGGTGGGACAAGGATAGGCTTTAAGGTCCCTTCCAACCCAAGCCACTCCAGGATTTCTATGATCTGTCTTGCATCTTCCAGTCCATCATCTAAACCAAAATACTCCTTCAAACTTGCTCTTAGCCCCAGGCCTGTACAGAGGAAAGTTACAGGTACAGGGGAGCACGAAGGTGGATCTTCCTCCCTGTGTTTCAGTAAATCCCAGAATTTTTGGCACACACCTACCATCCTCCTCCTGTGGAGATTTCTTCTTGAATCCTCCATTCTTCTGGCTACTGCCCCGAGAGCTGGATGTAGCAAACCAGGAGGTGCGACCTGCAGGCAAGCAGAGGTCAGAGATTGTTTTGATGGCACAAGGGAAATAATTTGGAGAAATTTCTTTAGTACTGAAACATGGACACAATTCCCAAGGCACAGCCATTGCTAACACTGGTGTGGCAGCTAGGAACAGCCTCACACTTGGGATTGGAAATGCTCATTAAAGGAAATATAGGTAATGGAATTAAATCAGGTTTCACAGGAATGCTGGGGGATACTCCAATAAAAGCCAAAAAAGGCTACAAACATCAAGTCTAATGACTCAGTACATCTTTAATCCCCTGAGCTCCTCATGGGAAGGGGCCACTGTTCATTCCTGTCACGAAACACAAACCTGGATCCCTGCAAACACCCCCAGCTCCCACATCCAGGAAAGAACACCTCTGCTGTACTTTCAGGAATGCAGAGGGAAGGCGAGGAAAGGTCAATTCTCTCATGAAATCAGACCTTTTCCCTGCCTGCTCCTCAGGACTCACCCAGGAGATTCCAAAGTCTGACTGGATCACGGATTATGTGCTGTTTTGTCAGGACTCCACCAAGACCTTGACGTGGTAGGGAAAGTGTTGGTACCAGGAGGCTCTGAGGAAGGAGAGAAAGAAAAACAAGACAACAATTGGAAAAGTAATGTGGCTGCTGAAGCTTTGTGTGCCTCCCTGAGACTCAGATTCCTGAACAGGGAAATGCTGTGGGTGAGTGTCAGGACAGCAGCAGGGAGCCCTGGATGGGATTCCTGGCTGGGCACTTCCCACATGACTTTGGAAATGTTTATAACCCAGAGCAAAGACAGCACAAGTACAAACAGACAACCCATACTCAAAACGCTTAATATTTCATCTTTTTCCTCCCTGTGTCTGTTTTTTTGTTCTAAAGGCCTGTTGCAAATCAGTTCTTAGAATGTAAAGATTCCCTACCATACGAAAAGGAAGTTTTTTAACAAAAAAAAGGATTTTTAAAAGGAAATTTTAAGGACTTTTAACGCTCCTGCACAGGAGCAAGGCCAACGGAGCTCTGTCCCTGAGGTAACTCAGCAGGAATCCTGCAGTAGATATTCACACTTAAGTGCAATTTCACAACATCTAAACTAACACTTATTAATTGTCTCGTTGAACACAAGTCTGGCCCCTTCTCCAATGTGATTCCCTGTCTCCCCTCCACTGCACAGGCTCCAATTTCTAAACCAACCAGGAACACTGACCAGGCTGAAACCCCTCCCTCATTTTTCCTGGTTTTCCTCTTTTTTTCAAGCTTGTAATGGCTTAAGATGGCAACCTCAGGACTGATGCTCTCTAGAACAGAGCAGCTTAAATTTAAACTGGTCCCAGAAAAACCTGGCATGAAACAATGCCCCACATTGTTCTCCCTCCATCTCCTACTTACACCACAGAAAAAGTCCTAAATCCAGAGGAGGCCACAAAGTTGATCAGAGGGATGGAGCACCTCTTATACAAGGAAAGGCTAGGAGGATTGGGATTGTTCAGCCTACAGAAAAAATGCTTCGGGCTGCCCTGTAACTTTTCGAGTGCCTAAAAGGGCTCCAGGAGAGCTGGAGAGGGACTTGGGACAAGGGGGAATGGCTTCCCACTGCTAGAGAGTGGGATCCCTAGCCAGATGGGATATTGGGAAGGAATTCCTGGCTGGGAGGGTGGGCAGGCCCTGGCACAGGGTGCCCAGAGCAGCTGTGGCTGCCCCTGGATCCCTGGCAGTGTCCAAGGCCAGGCTGGACGGGGCTTGGAGCACCCTGAGCTAGTGGAAGGTGTCCCTGCCCATGGCAGGGGATTAGAATAAAAGGAGGTTTAAGGTCCCTTCCCACCCAAATAATTCCATTATTTCCACGGCGGTTCCCAAGTCAGTGCCCAACAGCGCTGACACGACGGGCCTTCGGGACGGCACAACCACATGTCCCTCCCGAGCAGCCCGAACGTCCCTCTCCCCCGTTCTCCTCCTCTCCCGGTGCCTCCAGTGCTCGGTGAGGCCCCGCCACCGCCTCGTTACCTGCAGGCCGCGAACCCCGCCGAGGGCACAGCCGCGGGGCCGGGCCCANGGGCCGCGGCGGCTCCGCCGTTACCAGAACCGCGGCCTCCGCACGGCCGGAAGTGCCCGGGGAGGGCCGGGCGGCCATCTTGGAAGCGGGGGCGCGCGCGGCGCTGCCAGACCTCAAGATGGCGTTCGCGGCGCGCGGGGGCTGCCGGGAATTGTCGCGCCGTTCCCGCGGTAACGGGGGGGGGCGGCTCGGCCTGAGGGCCCGGGCACGACCCGAGGCCCCTCCCCGGGCGGGCTCTGCGCTGCAGGCGAGCCCCAAGCTAGGGCCGGCCCCGTCACGTCTCCTGGAGCAGACGCTTCCCCACGAGCCCCGGCCGTCTCCGGGCTCTCCAGCGTGGCTAGGGCCCGGCCCGGCCTTGGCCTGGTCCCAGATTATTTAGGCAGGAGAACAAACGCCTGGGAGGGGCGAGAGGGTCCCTGCAAGCATAGCAGGGAGCCTGCAGCCACCACTGGGGGGGCCTGATACTGGAGTCTGGTGGTGTGAGCACACAAGCAGCCCGGCTCTGGGATTTTATCCCTCCTAATCCCATGTAATTGTAATGCCTGGAAAAAGAAGGAACAACTTCTGCAGTCTTAGCTTCAGCAGAGAGGAAAGAGACCAGCTCCCTTCCTGTGCAGCTGTTCCTGAGGAAGGTTCCCCTTCTGGCAGCTCGAGGTAGGAGTGAGCTGTGGGAGAAAACAGACTTTGTGTCTGCCATGGGAGCGAGGGACTGAACTGTGCTCCGAGAGAAAGGGAGTGAACAAATACATAGAAATTTATATTTACTTTGAGGGTGGTGAGGCCCTGGCACAGGTTGCCCAGAGAAACTGTGGCTGCCCCATCCTTGGCATGTTAATGTCCCCTCACTCCTGGAAATCTCTGTCATTGATTGGATCAAACAGTTCAATTTACAGACACGGATTGGTGCTAATTAATACATTAGGGCTGTTCAGAGCTCGGAGGGGATGTGGCAGCTGGGGGCACCTCCACCCACAGATCCCACGTGGAAGGCCCAGGGAGGCTGCACTGACTCCCAGCTGGAAGATCCAGGCCTGGATGTGACCAAGCTGTGCTGAACTGGGAATACTGGTTATTTACAGACACATCACAGAGCTGGAGATGACACAATTTCTGTCTCTCTTTTCATACTGTGCTTCAAAGGCAACCAGATGACAGAGCACCAGGGAGGCTGGACAGAGAAGCTGTGGCTGCCCCTGGATCCCTGGCAGTGTTCAAGGTCAGGTTGGACGGGGCTTGGAGCAGCCTGGGCTAGTGGAAGGTGTTCCTGTCATGGCAGGGGATGGAGCAGGATGGGCTTTAAGGTCCCTCCCCACCCAAACCATTCCACAACTCCACGAAGGAGAGCTGGGGGTCTTTGCCTCGCTGGTGCCAATACAAAGTGGTGCCAGGAAGGAGAGTCAGGAGATTCTGCCCTGCATGGGCAGCTCAGGCTGTCCCCTCTATGCGTGCCAGAGGTGACCTTGGGAAAGGTGGCTTCAGTCACTGCCCTTGGACTGGCAATATGCTCCTTTGGGAGTAAGCCAATATTCTGAGGACAGATATAACCTGATCCAGGCTTGGCCTTGCTGGGATGTGCTCCAGCCATGACATCACTCAGTAATGCCACGTCTATTTACTACCGGGGAAAGGTGCTGGATTGGAGGCTGAAATCCCTGGTTTATCTCCTGAGCAGGTTGGGAGCAGGAAGCAGCATTAGCAGCCACATCTTGTTCTTTTCAGGCCAAGAGAATTCAGTTTCCATGGGAAACACAGCTCTGCTCTGTCTCAGAAGTCACCTCTCCTGTTTCCATGCTCCCTGTAAGACACTCCTGCCCTCTGAGGCTCGGGAAGTTCCTCAGCCCCCCCAGCTTATCCCTGACTCATTTCCACCCAGCACCTTGCCAGTGGGGTAAATGGATACCTGGAATCAGGTGGCCACTGCGCCATCCACAGACTTCTCATCAATGAATCAAAGTTTTATATGCAGAGCTGAAGCTGCTGGAAGGTAAAATCAGACCTTTTACAGGATGAAACCCCTCCCCAGCAGCTAAGCCAGACTTTGCTCTGGCAGGACAAACCACCCAGCTCCAAGGGCCCGGCGTTTCCCGGCGTCCCCCAGCTCTGTGCATCTCTGTCATGCACCAGATGGGATTTTTTCAATTACTTCTTTGCAGATGACAAATCAAGGTCAAGGGATAGATGCTCTGCTTCAGCACAGCAAGGCCAAGAACTCAGGAGAACCTTAGGGTTTTCAGCAGCAAAGGATGTGCTTAAAAGACCACATGGTTTTCCCTTGAGCACAGCAAAACTCCTCACCAGGAAAGAGCTGCTCAGCCTTTTTCCATGAGCCAGTCCAAGCCCATCACACCTATTCACTCCTCCAGGAACAGCTTGGGATCACAGCAAGTTCCAGTTCCATGGCAGAGGACAGCATGGAACCAACAGTTCTCCTCCCTGGGGCACAGAGCCTCCCCAGCCCCAGGGTGAGCCTGGGACAGAGCACTGGGGTACAGATCTATCTCTGGGTCACCTCTAAAGCCCTGGGAGTGTAAGACAGGCAGGTGACAGATGGCTGGAGGCAGGGGACTCGGCCACCCCACAGCAGCCACCGCTCCGTCTGCCAGCCGGGGCTTAGAAACCTCCGGAAAAGCCAACACGGGGAAGAGGGAGCAACACTCTGAGAGTGGCAGGGCTAAGGGCAGAGCAGGGGGAGGGAAGCGGCTGTTTGTGACTCAGAGCAGATGACTCTGTGGGAGGGCACTCCCCGGAGAGCTGCTGGAGTGAGGGAGGCCCGGGAATCCATCTGTGTGCGGGAGGTGGCTGAAGTCACCTCCAAACCCCGCAGACCGGAGGAGGTCACTAAGCTCCGAGTGAGCAACTGTCACTCCACACCCCTGAAATCCATAAGCAGCCTGGAAACCTAAAGCCTGTCATTAGGAATGATAAAAACAGTAATTAGAGCTGGGCTGTCATGAGTTCACACCTGGAACATCAATGCGAGGCGTTTACCCAGCAGCAGGAGAGCACTTCCCCCAGAATCCATCCTCTGCTGATGCACCAGGAACAAAGCTCCACGGACCACTCTTCACACAGGTGTAAATAAATCCTGCAGGGAGCCTTGCAAACAGACTTCATCCACCACAACAGCAGCTCCCAGCTTTGAGGGATCTAAAAATGCTGCTGCTGTGGAGTGGCACAGGAGCTACGTCAGCCCCTGGGCCGTGGGCTCTGCCTGTCCTGATCCCAGTCCTGGTGCTTCACTGGGACTCAGCTGGGTGCACAGGGGCCACACCAAGGAGTTAACCTTCAAAACACACAGATTTGGGGGCAAACAATCTGTGCCAAGGAGTTCAAAACAATGCAGACTTGAATATGAGAGATCTGTTCTACGAATTTAGCCTTAATAACATCTCGTAGAGCTCTGAGCAGCCACCACACTGTAAAGCAGGTGAAAACCCACACTTTTATTTCTTTATGGTATCACAGGTGGAACAGCTCAAGTTGGAGTGTCCTTAACAACAGCAAAGAAATACAAGGATGGTTGAAAATAGCTTTATTTAGTAAAACTGAGTTTGTACAAAGCCAGGGAGGTTCCTGCTGCAGTACAGCAGCTGTACTCCTCACTGCCTTCCCAAATGGCTGCTTGGTTTGCCAAACCCATTTCTCTTCAAAATGTTAATAGATGACATTAATTAAAACATGAGCCAAGCTTAAAGTAAAGGTTTTCCTAATCAAAGTTCTAAAGTTTTATTCTCTTGGCCTCTGCGATGTTGGCACCTGACTGGTCACTCAGGGTTTACCCTGTACCAGCCATAAATCACACCTTGTTTCATCTATTAAAAATAGATTCCCATCCCTCCATCCTATGAGGAGCTGAATCAGCAGGGATCTGCACCCACAGTAGCACAACCCAGGAAATTTTGACTTTATAGTTGGCATGACAGTTCCTTCCCTCACAACACAGCTGCTGAAGGATTGAGGTGAGTTTGGTCACCCACAGGTTGCTGGAGCAGGTGAGGGGCTGGCACAGGTGCCATCTCCAGAGTGAGCCAGGGAGCAGTGCCACAGCAAGGAGTGGAGGGTCAGGAGCTCTGTCCCCAAAGTCAGTGTCCTTTTAGCTCACTGGGACAGACAGAAATAGGCCTGAAAGCACATTCCCCAAGCGGCCTAATTTCCCTGCCCTCACACAATGTTCTCTTTACTCCTCAGCACCAGGCTCTTTGTTTTATTTTAGGATTTAAGAGCTTACAACCTTTATCAAAGGATAAAGGTGCTCAACAATTGACTGTAATTTTTTTTTGTCTTAAGTATTGCAATTAAGGAGCAAAAGCCAGCCCAGGGTAACAAAGCAGGCAGGTTAAACATCCCCATCACACAAGTCTCACCCAGAAAACCAGCAGAACAGCCCCCAAGGAAATAATCCTCCCATTCCTGCTGTCAGCTTTCCTTCTCTAAGTACTTGAAGGTTCCTCCCTGAAGCAGGCTGTTGTGTTCAAATAGAAAAAGGTCAGGGTGACACAGAAAGGATTTAACTTCCTCCCCAGCACTGGTCTCTGACCTGGATGACACTCAAGGTTGTCAAGGAAGCAGTCACAGACAACTGTATTTAGGAAATGAAAACACATATTTCCCCTTTCCTCTGCTCAGAGGCCAACACTCACCCGCAGCGTTTGCAGGGAGCTGTGACAAGCAGCTTAATGGAAAGGAAGCCAAAAAAACCCCAACCCCTTTCTTTTCACTGGTTTAGTAGGTCTTACAGAGGAAGATGGGTAGAGATAAAAAGACTAAGCCTAAGTGGAACACAGGACCAGCTTAACAGGCTCAGAATAAACCTCTCTCCTGCTGCTATTTAAGAGCAGAGCTGAACACGTGCTCCTGAGCCACTCCTTCCTGCTGAGCCCAGCACAGGGATTCCTCTTCCTGGGGGTCTGTGGCACCCCCAGCACATGAGAACTGCCCTCGGGCTGCCAAGTGTGTGACCCCGAGTGGCCCTGCAGATGCCAAAAGAGATCCCGGTTACAGCCCCGCTCCTGGCAGGGGGGTTAAAAACCAGGAATATTCCAGATGAGGTCATGGGCAGAGCTGCTGCCTCCAGGATTCCCCATCCCCGGCAACCAAACCAAAACAACACGAGCTGACAAAGCTCTGCCACCCACAGCAGGGCCCTGGGGCTGGGACCTGCTCCATGCATGGGATTCCTCCCTGGAATTCGCCTGCCTTGGTGACACAGAGGGGCTGGGGCAGTAGATGTGTGGTACAGACACACAGCAGAGCAGTGGAATGGTTTGGGGTGGATGAACCTCAAAGTTTATCTGTTCTCACCTCTGCCATGGGCAGGGACACCTCCCACTGTCCCAGGCTGCTCCCAGCCCCAGTGTCCAGCCTGGCCTTGGGCACTGCCAGGGATCCAGGGGCAGCCACAGCTGCTCTGGGCACCCTGTGCCAGGGCCTGCCCACCCTCCCAGGGGACAATTCCTTCCCTATCTCCATCTGTGACCAATGGATCCCAGCCTGTAATCAATTACCACCTTGTCAACTAGACCAGAGCAGTGCCACGTCCAGTCCCGTCGTTCCTTGAGCATTCCAGGAGAATGAAGGAATGACTGACATTATCCAGCAGGAACGACCTGTTTAGGAGATGTTTAAAACGTGTTTTTTTTTTTTAGAGGCACCCTGCACATAAAAAACTGCACAAAAGCATTTTGGTGTTGTGTGATTGGCACTTAAAAGGATCAGAGAAAAGAGGCCCAAAACCTGGCCTGGTCAGGAGCGAGCAGCTGTCCCAGCCTGTCCCTGTCCCTGTGCACCGCGGGGGGATCCCCCTGGGCTGGTGGAGCAGCCGCTGCCCCGACCAGGGCACCTGTGTCACCCCTCACTGTCCTGCTGGGCAGCGACTCCGCACGCCGCCGCTTCGGAGCGCCGCGGCCCGCATGGCACCGGGAGCTGTGATGAGGATGCGACGGAGGAACTGGGCCCGGGCCGGGACCGAGCGCGGCCCGTGCGGCGCCGGGACAGCAGCGGCACCCCAGGAGCAGAGGAGCCCCAGCACGCCCCGACGCGGCGCCCTGTCCCAACACCGATCTTCGGGAACGCCGGTGCCCCAAGTGCCAACACCGGCAGCACCGACCACCGCCCCGAGACCACTGCCAGCCGGGGAGTGCCCGTTCCCGTGATCCCGCAAAGCCGGGGCGGCGCGGCGAGCCCGGTCGCGGGGCTTAGCTCAGCCCGCAGGTCCTTGGGGGGCCTATCCGGGTCCCGATCCTAGTCCCGGTCCCGGAGCTCGGCACGTCCCTGCGGGGCCGGTTCCGGTCTCGTTCCCGGCTCTGGTCCCGCTCGCGGGGGGTCCCCGGCCCCTCCCGCCGCCCTGCTGGCCCCGCCCCGGAAGCGCCGCCCGGCGCGCGCAGCCAATGGGC
>VZSE01002469.1:0-132285 GCA_013398275.1 Promerops cafer | reverse complement strand
GGGGGCAGGGGGTGGGAAGGGGCTGCCGAGAGGGGGAGGATGGCTCGGGGGCGGTGGTTTGGAGGGGCCGCAGAGAGAGCCCGGGGGCTGGTCGGTGTTTTGGGGTGCGCAGGCTCGTGGGGAGCCGTGGGAGGAACTCGGAGCTCCGTGTCGAGCCCGCAGCCCGGGCAGCCCCCCCGCCCTCCAGACCCCGTTTTTTGGGGTGCGGATGTTTTTTTCGCAGCGGTGCGGGGTGGGGGGGGGAAGTGCGTTTTGGGGTGAGCGCTGCGCTGGGAGGAACAATACGAAAAGTTGTCTGAAATGGTAATTTCCGTTTCCCATTTCATCATCCCCGGGTAGGCGTTAGCCCTGCGTGTGTGTGCGCAGGGCCGGGGCCGCACCGAGCCCAGCCGGCCCCAGCCCCGCGGCTTTTATTTATTTCCCAGTTTAATCTTTAAATCGCTCCGTGTTTCTGTCCTCCGAGGAGCCTTTGTGTGCCGGGGAGGGGCTGCTCGACACCTTTGCCCCTTAGCAGAAAGGAAGGGGGGGGGAAGCCTCCCAAGCCCAAACAGCTGCAGCCCAGGACGAGCCTCCCCCGGCCCGGGGATGGGTTCGTGTTTAGAAAGGCAAATGACCTCGGAGGGAGCGGGATGAGCCGAGCCCTCGGTGCCCTCTGCCCTTTCCCAGAGGGAGCAGCTGTCCGGGCTGTGCGGCTCAGAACGGGCCCTTCATTGAGGCACAGGGGCCGTGTGTTTACGGCTTGGCTTCTCCTCCAGGCTTGGGGATCTGTTTTGATATCCAGTTGCAGGAAAGGGTTCCTCCCCCCTCCTGGTTTTGTACACAAAGTGCTCTCTCACCGCTGGGGACATGGCTCTATAGGCAGAGAGCGAATTCCAGGCAGCTCTTGAAGCAAAATTCCCTCCTGAGATGGCTTCTGAAATGGGGTGTACACATCATTTTTACCCTCTCCGTAGGCAAAGATTTTTAGGTGAAAACATCTGTACTGGATTGTAGTGGCTATGTGCTTTCCTGAAATTTGTATAAATTTAAGGAACTTGGAGTTCAGTGTATTTCTCCTTTCTTTGTTTTGTTCATAAAATGGAACATTTTAAAATAATGACTCCAATTATTTCCCTTTTCTGTGGGGGAAAACCACTCCGTGGAGTCATGGAGAGGGGAAAAGGAGATTAACTCTCACATGTTTCCCAACGGCACCGATACATTCTTTGTGTGTGCCCTACCAGGAGCTCAATATTTAACTCGATTAGCTTAAAAACGGGGAAAAGTTGGCGTTTTCACAGGCTGGGTTTTCTGGCAGATTCCAGGTTGGAGTGGTCTGAGGTGGCCGTGGCGGGGTTTGGAAGGTGCGGCGGAGCGAGCCCCGCGCCTCGGCGGGGAAGCTCTGGCCGCGGCGTTCGGTTGCAGAGCTCCGTGGCCTGTTTTCGCTCCGTGGGAAGCTCGGCAGGGCAGGATCTGGCTCGGAGGGGTGCTCCGAGCCTGTGTGGGCGAGCTCTGCGGCTCCATGCGAGCCGGTCCAGGGCTCGGTTACGCTCTGGGCTCAAAGTCTGCGCTGCCTCGGGGTGCCCGGGGTTTGTGGAGCTCAGCGCTTTCCACGCCGGAGCGCTCCGGGAGAACTCGCCGGTGCTGCGGGAGGTACCCGACCTGCCGGGGCACATCCTGCCTGGAGAAGGGCTTTGCTGTGAACCCGTCCGGGCGAGCCGGGGCTTGTGTCACCCCGGGGTGTCTGAGTCAGTGCGAGGGCTCCTTTGCCAAGCTCGCAGCGAACCGAGTTGCCCGTGCAGCAAGCAACACGCTGGGCTTGCAGCACGGCGAGCCCTCGGCTCCCAAAGCTTTTTTGCCTCATTCCTGTTGTAAATAGTGGCCGAGGAGCCCCGGCCATGTCGGTGCTGGCTGGAAACTGGAGATGTTGCGTTTCGTGTTCCCCACTTGGTTTTGCTGCTCAGTTCTGCTTCTGCTTTTAGAAATGAACTCTTGTCTGTTTCTCCATTTCATAAAAAACCATGGTTCAGAGCGAGCTGATTTTTTTTTTTTTTCCATGGGCAGCGTTTTGTTTTTATGATGTTGCAACAGCATTTGCTCAAACTTAAACCTGCAGATTGTCCAGTTTGAGGGCTGGGTTTGGATGGTGAAGGAAATCTTAAAAAAAAAAAAAGCCCCAGAGCAAAAAGCCTTTGGCCTAATTTCTTCCTTCATGTGTGGTAGGCAACCTGATAAGATTATTTTATTTTCCACTCGTGTTTTAATGGACTAAGTCCCCCCAAATGCTTGTGAACAAAGCGAAGCGTAGCGCGGCGTCGTGCCGCGTTCTTCCGCTGCTCAGCAGAGCAGACAAATGCATTTCTCTGGGGTCAGTGAGACTCGTCGTGTTAATCAATACTGTACCAGCAGTGTTCCCTTTCCAGGGAACCAGATGGGCTACTTACAACTGGTGCTGATTATTTTAACTGTGTAATTGTAACATGGCTGCGTGATGACAGTGTTTCCTGCAGATACTTCAAAGGAAGGTTCCCGACGAGCGTGTCTTTACAGCGTTTAATCTGTCCTCTTTGTCTTTATGTTGTGGCTTTTGGACATGTGTTTGAAGTACTAAGAGGTTTTTTTTTTCCTTACCTCCAGCTTTTCTATACGTTAAAAGGAGGCAGTGCTCTGGAATGATGAAGTGTCTCCAGTGTGGGAATAAACCCAGGGTTTTAGCGGCTCCCACAGTGGTGGGTTGGTTTCAGTGAGTTTTAGACACAGGCAGTGACTAAGCCAAAAGCTGGGAAGAGATTTAAGTGGCTGTGAGGAAATGGCAATATTTTTTAAAAATAGTGCATGTGGCTTTGTTTTGGGGAAAATATGTTGTGTGGTGACTTGAGTCTTAACTGGGACAGGCTAATTACTCGGTGAAGAAATCCTTCTCTTAGGGAAGGAAAGGCACAGGGCCGGAGCTGGTTAATTACATTTTGTAAAATTATGGAGTGACGGCTTTCTGAGGAGGTCTGCCCCTCTTCCTGCCCTGTACCTGTATTTCAGGCTCAGCAGTTGCCTTACGGATTGAAATTCCTCCTGGGTATTAAGATTTAATGGTGGTAGACCCAGAGCAAGTAGTGGCAGGTACTGCTGCTTTTCAGTACAGCAAAGCAAATAATACTGGAAAATATTTACATGGGGGTTGTTATTCTCCTCGTATTTCCTCGATGAGCTCTAGTAAAGGTGCTTGTGTGCTCCCTCCATCGCCGGGGAGAATTCCCTGTATTTCAGTTGTAAAAGGCTGTGGAGAGGAACCGGTGTCTCCATAGCAAAGATTCCAGTGTTTCGTGATCAGCTCACATATATTTTTACCCCATCTAATTTAAACCAGTCTGCACGACACTCACAGGAATGATTTGTATGCAGCTTTTAAATATTTTCCTCCTTCCTGCGTGAGGGATTAGCAGCACAGAGCTGCTTTTTCGGAGGGTTCTCAGCCAAGTGTTACGTAATTTGTGTGCCACCGATGCACGGCCATAAAAAATACTCCCATCACTGTTAAGGGAAAGCTTGTGTAGGCAATTATTTCAAATCACAAGCGTCCTAAGCAGGTTTGTGCAGCCTTAAAATCTGGGCAAAACGCTGCCTTTGGAATCCTGCTGGGAAGGGGGGTGGGAAGCTGTCAGCGCCCGTGGTCTGGAGGCTGGTTTTGAGCACATTCTACTCCACTTTCTAAGCTTTCCTGTGTGAGAACTGGTGTTTGCTGGTGTATTTTCTCAGGCAACTGTTGGGTATTTAAAATTCTTAATTTCTCTGAGTCTGGGTGGTGGTGCTTCAGCTGAGGCTACTTATGGGTGATGCCAATTTGTAATCTTTTACGAGAGTATGGTGGGGAAAAAAAAGTAAAAAGAAGCTTAAATGCTAATAACAGTGAAAAATCTGCTCGGCGTGGCGCGCATGTGAAGAAAGCGGGTGCACGTCGGGCTGTGGAGTCTCCGTCAGCTGAGCTGGGGGCTTTTAAAAATCTGCTCTAATTTTTATGCTGCATGTGGAATGGCTAATCCCATAAAAGCCTCGCACCTTTTGACAGATGAAACGCTGCTGTTCTTCACTTATTTGAGCAAAATATTTTTATAGATGGTATTAGCTCTGTGGCTCCGAGGGTAATGCAGTCCTTACACGAGAAAGATCTTGCTTTGATCTGACAGCTTTCAAGATCCATTTCCAATCTTGAAGTTCCATTAAGTCTGTTTGTAATGGTGCCCTCAGACTTTTTTCCTGTTTATGTGGCTCTTTGGGGTGTTAACGTTGCTCTGTATTTGAGTTTTCTTTAATAAACTGAAGGAATAATTGGGGTCAGGAAAGGAAATAATCATGTTAGAAGGTGCAGTTAATTATATCAGGTATTTTGGGCTCCAGAATTCTTTGTCTTGATTGTAATGTTTTCTTCAAGTTGTAGGATGTAGTGAGATTATCAAGTCATCGAACTAGGACAGTGGGGCAGGGTGATGTGTGATGGTTAATTTTGGGAGTGTGAAATGAGTGTGGCTGCAGGCTTGATGTCCGTGAGGGCTGTGGAGGATAGGAGGGATGGTTTCTCTGGTGAGCAGCCCTTTCCCTGTTCTGTGGGGGAAGAGGTGGTCTTCTGTGTGGTCCAGTGTCCACCCAGTGGCATCTACGTGGTCCTGTGCCCATCCAACGTGATTTAAATGATCTTGTGTCCATCCTATATGACCTACATGGTCCTGTGCCCATCCAGTGGGACCTTTGTGGTCCTGTGTCCATCCAACATGATCAGTTTGGTTCTGTGTCTGTCAAGTGGGGTCTTTGTGGTCCTCTGTCTGTCCAACACGGTCTGTTTGGTGCTGTGTCCATCCAACACGGTCTTGCTGGTGGTGTGTACGTCCAGTGGGATCTCCGTGGTCACGTGTCTATCCAAGGTGATCCATGTGGTCCCCGTCCCTCGAGGACGGCACGGGAGCCCCATGGCAGGGCTCGGGTGGGTGCCGGCTCTCGGCGGGAGCAGCCTCCCCGCTCCCTCTGCTCCTCCTCCCTTGGGGCCCTGCCGGCATCTGGCCAGACCTCACGTCTGAGAAACCATCCTGGCTTTTCCTGCCCCTCTCAGCGCTGGCTGGGAGAGCGTGAGCTGCCAAGGAGGACGTCCGAAGCCTCCGTCTCCTGGGGTTCTCTCCCGTTCTCCGGAGTTCGCCGCGTGGGTAGGGCGCGCAGCTCCTCGCGTGGAGCTGTTGGGAGCAGAGGCTGGAGCTGCAGCCTGGAAAGGCCGAGGGACTGGGAAGTGCTTCCTCACGGTAACCCCACGGCGAGCGGGTGGCAGCGCCGGGGAGGGAGCTGGCTGCTGGAGTCAGAAGAAAGTGATGTTTTTTTTCTAGGTCAGGGTTGAAGGCACTGTCAGGGTGGTGATGTGCAGCATATATTACTGTCTGCATTGTCCCTGCCATATGGATGTGTGCACACTGCCCTTGGCATTCAGGCATTGAATTATTTATCCTCTCCAAATCTGGAGGCAGCCTTTCTTCCCCTGTCTCGAGGAAAACCAAACTTATCCGATGAGTGTTTTTAAAATAAACCTTCTGCTGTGAATTACTGCAGTGGCAGGAGCAGGGTATTGATTGTATGTTGCGTTTGGATTCGGAAACCAAAGGTTACAACACTGGATATCTTGTGGAAACACTGAAATATTTATTTTGCTGTTAGGTGCAAGTGTGTCTGTGCTGGTGCTGGGTTTGTGTGTGGCTGAAACGCCATGTAATGAAATTTCCGGACTTGGAGAACGGAAAGGCTAGAAAACTTTGTAGTATGTGTAAAAGCAGCTTTGTCTCAGCTGTGTGTGAGGGGATGGATGTTTTTCCAGGGAGAAGGCATCTCCTTTCCTCTTGTGCTGTGTTGGATTTGCTGTGAGAGGAGTGTTAAGGTGGTCCTTGTTTGGGTGATGGGTTTCGGGTCCTCACTGAGGATGTGGGTGTTCGCAGGGTGTCACGGTGGGGTGGTTCCAGGCTCGGGGGAGCACAGGCTGGAGAGAGCTGGCTCTGTAATTATTTTTGAGAGACTGACAGCTTTGCAGGATAGAAACAGTCTCAAATAATTTACCTTTAGAGCAGCATAAAGCTGCTAAAACTGTGTCACAGGCATGGGGAAGAATCAGAGAGTCGGGGAGATGTTACCCTCTGAAAAATTCACCACGATCTGGAGGCAGAGTGTCCCTGAAGGCTCGGCAGCCAGAGGCTGGAGTGCTGGGCTTGGAAATACGGTGCTGCCCTCAATATCGGGATGTGAAATGAAAGGATGTGTAATTAGGAACTCCAAAAAAAAAAAAAAAGGCATTAAATAGCTTTAGAGGTGAATGGAAGCTTCATTATTAAGCACCAACTGCTTAGCTGCAGTTCGTGGTGCCTCTTCCTTTCAAATCAGGAACACATGAAAGTGCTCCCCGCCCCCAGCCGGGGCCTTATCGGCTTATCTGGGCAGGAGTTCAGAGCCATAAAAACTATATCCTGCTTACACCTTCCAGCCGATCCTGTGACCTGGGCTGTGTAAACAAGTTGTACCAGGAGCTCCGAATGACTGGTAAGTGGCCGGGCTTCTGCAGGCTGGTTAGGTCCAGGAGGAGCCAAGATAAAGTTCCAAGAAGTTCTCCTTTGGGAATGGTCTCCTGATAGCTGCTGCAGGGAGGAGGTGGCAGGGCTCGGATCCTGCTGACTGTGGCAGTGAGTGTATCCCATGGAAAGCACTTTGGGATAGACTTTACACTCCGGGGCTGGTGTTTTCCACGTTCTGCAGGAGGATGGCTGTGGCAGATTGTGAAATGTCAGCGTTGTGGTAACAACACCGACCGGCGCTCCGCGGTTGCGTCAGGCCTTGGATGTGCTGGAGATGTAAGCCTGTCTATAAATATATCCATATATCTTTGGATGGATGAGATTAGCCGTGGCGATGCTGGGAAGAGATGTAGGTAATGCAGGGAAGGGGTGTGTGTGGGGGGACACAAACATCCTGCTCCTGGCTGTGCTCTGGGGTTTGAATACCACCGGGCGCTCCGGTTACGGCGCTGGGCTGCTGCCCACCCCGAGCTGTCTCCGTGGTTTCATCTTGCAGCTCGGCACAGGCAGATCCATTTATCCAAGCTGGACTGTAATGAGCAAGTTCAGGGATTAAGTGTGTGAAACTTCACCTTCCTCAGCAGCCCAAGGGTCCAGTGCACGGGTTTGAAGATGAAAACCTGCTCACCTTGAATGCTGACGTTTTTTATTCGTGTGGTTTCTTGTCCCCACGTATGGGGGAATGTGCTGGGTTTGGGAGTTAGGCTGCCTGGTGGCTGCTCTGGTTTTCCTCCACGCCGTGGCCTGTCCTGGCACGTGCCGAGGTCCTGCCTGGTGGCTCTCCTGGCTCTGGGCTCTCTGCTCCTCGTTTTCCCAGCAGCCTGGAAGGTTTCTGGCTCTCCCAGGAGATCAGAGAGGTGCCCTGTGTTACTCAGCTGCTCGACGGTGAATTCAGTTCCCTTCCCCTGTGATCAGCACTGGCACTGGGGTGTTAAACTGGTTCTGTGGTGAGAGATGAATTCCTCTGAGTTAGTCCAGGGGGGAAGGGATCAGACAAGAAGTCAACTTCATGGCTCTTTCCTGGTGTGCTGAGTAGACCTCCTTGGTTAAGGAGCTGGAGGCTGTAGTCTTAAAATGCTGAATTTAATTTCCTCCTGCAGTGTGCTCTGTCTGCGAGCTTCCCCTGCTTCACCCACCAGGATGTTTCTTCTCCCTCCTGTCCGTCCCTTCCCTTTCCCAGGAGCCTCATCTGATGGAGGTTCTGCTCTTGCCTTGGTCCTCCTCATCCAGGATGCTTGTCTCTAATTTTAGCCTGTCTGCCTTTTGCGGTCCCTCCCGTCTGTTCCTGCCTTCCTCCTTCTCTCTGAGTTGTTCCTACATCTTCCTCTCCCTCTGGAGAGCTGGACCTTGTTTTTCATGGTGGGCGGAGAGTGCTTGGGAGGGGAGTGAAGCTGTGGGTGTGCTGAGGTGAAGGCTCCTGGGGTGTGGGGAATGCTGGCAGGGATGTTCGGGGAGCTGTGCCGTGTGCTCACAGGGAGCAGCTCCTTCCCTCTCCCGCATCTCCCTCACTGTCCTTGCTTGGATCCGCTCTTGGAATCTCTTTTGTGGATTTATCTGTGTTTGTATGATGGGGCTCTCCACCATGAGGTTACTAGCAGTGGTAGTGCTGCCCAGCAGCCTGGTGTCCCTGAGTCTCCTGCCCTGTTCCCTGCAGGAGAGCTGCAGGCTGCCTGGTTTGCCCTGGAATCTCGCTCCGTGTTAGCATGCATTTCCTTATGGTTACAGAGAAAATGACTTTTCCAGCAGGGAGGCACCTGACACACTCAGGTGTCCTCAAAGAGGTGTGGAGCCCATCAGGGAGAGCAGGGAACCGAGCTCTGGAGCTTGGGCATCCAGGAATGCTGCTCATCCTGGTGGGATCCACCTGCTTGGAGCCCTGGGAGCACGGTGTGTGCAGCATAATCTGATTTGTGCCTGGAATATAAATCCTGGCTGTTGCAGACATGCAGCCTGGGGTTTTACAAGTTCTTTTGTGAAAACAGCATTCAGCCTCTCCACTGCTGCAGCAAGGAGCTTCCCTGGAAACCCAATCCCAGCAATTAGTGAGGTTTGCAGAGGATCCTAGCAACTGCTGCTGGGGTTCCATTGGCAGGGGTTAGGTTTTGTTTTTTAGACTGTTTATGGTTACATTCTGTGCATTGTATGGAGATACATAAACTAAAGCACAAGAAGTTCCACCTCAACATGAGGAAGAACTTTCCTTGGAGGGTGGCAGAGCCCTGGAATGGCTGTTCAGGGAGGGCGTGGGGTCTCCCTCTGGAGACATTCCAAACCCACCTGGACATGTTCCTGTCCCTCTGGGTGACTGTGCCTTGGCAGGGGGTGGGACTGGATGGTCTCCAGAGCTCCCTTCCAGCCCTGCTCTGCCTGCATATCCCGTGGAGGGAAAGGTGGAGGGGGCCATGGGGCAGCACTGAGCTGGAGTGATGATGGGAACACAGCTGCGGGCTCTGCGGGAAGCTGATCCTCGGGGAAAGTGGAGCATGGCTGGAATGTATTGGGTGGTGTGTGACTTTGGTGTTTGTGGGTAACCTGAGCTCACCTGTGAGGAGTTCTGTTACCCAGATACTCCGTGGCCTGACTTGCTTTTGTCAGCAGTGGCTCTGGCTGAGTCGGGAGCGATGCTTTCCACGAGGGTGGTTATGTAAAACCTTAATGCGCTGCCCTCCGCCAGCTCGGCTTTACAGCGTGTGCAGGGCTCCGAGTGGAACTTCAAAGGAGGGAGTTTGCTTTATGGTTGAACCTATGAGCAGTTTTATGTGCAGGGTGGAGTGAACTCGTGGAGAAGATTGCAGTTTTCCCACTGTCATAAAAAGTTACGATCCTCCTGATCCGAGCATTGTTCCGTAGGCGGAGGCGGGAGCAGATGCAGAGGTCAGTGGGAGCGCGCGCGGAGCGGGCTCAGATGTGCCAGCGCAGTGAATGCCCCGCTCTGTGCTCCCAGCTCTCCCAAACGCCTTCAAAAAGTGCCTTGTGCTCTTTCTGGGGCTCCCTAAGAAACCTGCACCTGTGTCACTCGCAGAGCATTTCCATGGGAAAGGAACTTGGCAGGGCGGCTGACGGGGGCTGTTTTCCAGGGCAGTATTTTAGACCCTTCTGAAAACGTGGCGTTTCAGTGGCAGAGACTGTGAGCCAGTTTATAACCTCCTTCCTTTCTCTGGGCTTTTCTTTGGGGTAGGAGCCAAGGGAGTTAAAAAAATAACGAAGTGGCTGCATCTTGACGAGCCTCATTCCAATTAACTTCCCTCATGCTCCAGAAGATATATTCCCTAAACTGAGACACATTCCCTAAAAAAGAACTATTCAGGCTAAGGGGTGATGGTGGGAGAGTATGATCAGCTTTTAGCTGTGGGCTTTTCTAAAAGTATTTTAGTGCCCTGTGGTGTCTTTAAACCCTGGTGGGGTGTAAGATTCTCCCAGCTGTGGAGTCACCACCCCAAATTCTGAGGTATAAGACACCTTCCAGTTCTCAGTAAGTTATAGCTGATTAAAATAAGTCACTATTCCAGTTTCAGATCTCTCTAAACATAAACTTAACCTCTCGTTTAAACCATTTTCTGCTGGGATGGTGAGGCATAAATGTGGTCTTTGTTTGCAGCCAGGAAAATTAAAGGTTCACAACATTCATAAATGTGCGTTTTAAGTCTTCTGAAAACCTGTTCCTTAAAGAGTGTTTCTGTTTGGAAATGGGCAAATACTTCGGGTATTCTTCAGCTTGAAGAATTTTATTCTAATGAATACACTTAAACTTAGGGGGGGCAAAAAAGACTCTGTTCCTTCTCTTTGGGTGATCCATTAGCTGCTCCAGCTGCCTTTTATTTATTTTTGTAGACACATGTGTGAATGTAAACATTTTATGTGGAATGGCCTTGCAAATGTTCCCGCATTAACATATATTGTCATGGAGAATAATTTTCATTTAACTGTAATTTGCTTTATATTTTCCTGCCTGGTTGCCATGGAAACGCAGACGGATGTGGCAAGGACTCCTCACAGGAGCCAGGTTATGGATTGCCTCTCTAATGGACCTCTGTTAATCACACTGCAGCCTGCACTGGAGGAACCAGGGCTCTTTGCTGGAGACACTTTATTTAGATAAACTGTGAGATGCCTGTGGTACTGTAGCTTAATATTCAGAGTTACCAAGCATGTTTTTCCCTTCTCCAGAAGTTTTTTGTCATAAGAACTATGTATTATGATCCTGGAATTGAGATATATTTATTTAAATTTAATGTCGGTTAGACTTGATTTTCAATTTTCATTTCATTTGCTGTAATAGCTTAACTGGTAATGTTCTTTCCTGGGTTCAGTTTAAGATACGAAATGCTTGAAACAGAGCAGTGAAACATTTGTTATGCTTATCCCTGCACAAGAAGTTGACTTGCTTTTCATAATAATGTGCCTGTGCTTTTGTGTTTCCTTTTGGCTGCCAGCAGGTAGAAAGGGGACAAAGATGGATTTTATTAAATCTATTACGTGTGGATTTCGGGTCTGTTTTGCACCTCTTGTTTTTGGCTGCCTTGTCCACACCACGGCTGTTCTGAGCTGAGCCCACCATGCATGTCCAGGGAAGGGAAGGGATGTGAGGCAGGGTCTGGAGCACCAGGAGGGGCTGAGGGAGCTCAGGGGGCTCAGCCTGGAGAAGAAGAGCCCGGGGGGACCCTCTCGCTCTGGAGGTGTTAAAAAACATGTGGATGTGACACTTGGTTTAGTGGTGATGCTGGCAGTGCTGGACTGGATGATCTCAGAGGCTTCCAAACTGAACTACTCTGTGATCTCCAGGATTATCAGTCTCAGATTCCTGATGTTGCAGGATGCTGATCTCTGCCTTTGTCCCTGGCTTGTTGGATCCTTGGAAGGAGCTGCCTTCTAACTACTGAGATAAGAATCATGGTGGCATGGGTTCAAACTGAACTCGCCAATTAACAAATGATTCATTTTTGGTTAATGGGGATGAGCTCAAGGAGAGAAAATCAACCACCCAGCATTCTGTGCTCTGGGTACTTTGATGGCAGAAACCTCAGATTGTAACTTAGAGACATGAATTTCATTTGTGTCCTGGATCAGACCCCTCCAGATGAATTTTTGGGTGGGTTTTAAAGGGAAGGTGGTCTGGCCCTTCCTTTGCTGCTGGTTGTGGTCAGACGCCCGTGGCCGGTTACGTAAGGCCGGATTACTCCAGCACGTGGATGCTTCCCCATGCATATGGTCTCACAGTTATTTCTTGGTTCTTTACGGGGGAATTGGGTAACATTTTGTTCTGTAATGCAGGATGAAGAAACCCAGCATGTTTTTCTGTAATGGCGTATAAACAAGTAGTGTAACATCCTATTTCAGGCGTTTGGAGGAGGAAGGGCTCGGGAGGGGAGGCAGGGCTGAAGCAAAGCTTTATTTTCCTAGACCTACACACCAGATTTTAGTAGCTTTGCCTTTGGTGGATGCTGTGAGTGTTACAAACGAGCTAGTTTTTGAGGTGTGTAAGCTCACTTCAGTGGGTCCTGTGGGTGTGGAGGAGCCTTGGTTGTAGAGGTTACCTCTGGTCCCCTCTGCATTTCTGTGTCTTTCACCGGGTGATGTTGGTGCTCTTTTGCTGCTCACAACAGATGAATGTGATACACAGTCTAAGGCCAATCTAATTTTAATAAAAGTCTGAAAAATGGCTTGGCTCTACTCAGGACTTTTGGGTCTTGTGTAGACTTTTTGCATTTTTCCTTTATTTTTCCTCTCCTTTTCTGCCTGTTGTCCTGTGAATATTCAGAATTGAGCATTTGTGTTCCCCAGTGGCACATTTGGGATTCCCAAATGCACCTCTGCAGGTGGTTAGGTGAGGCCATCTGCATCCAGGCAGTGCCTCCTCTGAGCTCTTGGACGGGACAGTCAGAATACCTGGCAATTTATGAAATAATTAACTCTCTAATTATTGATTACTCTCTAATCCATAGTTTTGCTTGCATTTTATTCCCTTTTTTGGACTCCCGGAGCTGAGGCAGTGACCCCTGCACACCTGCCAGGTGTTGTTCCCAAAGGTGTGTCCCTGAAGGGTTGGTGATGAATGGCACTGTTGTAGGTAGCTAATGTGACTAAGTCACCTTTTGTGGCCTGGGAATGGGCTCCTGCACCTGATGATTGGGTTAAACATTGGCTCATGGTAGCCAGGAGAGCAGAGAGGCTTTGGTGGCCACTGAGGTGTTTGGCTGCCTTGGAAGCTTCACTTTGAGGATAATCTTCATCAGGAATTTGAGTGCCAGGACAAGGGGAATGGCTTCCCACTGCCAGAGGGCAGGGATGGATGGGATATCAGGGAGAAATCCTTCCCTGGCAGGGTGGGCAGGTCCTGGCACAGGTGCCCAGAGCAGCTGGGGCTGCCCCTGGATCCCTGGCAGTGCCCAAGGCCAGGCTGGACAGGGCTTGGAGCAGCCTGGGACAGTGGAAGGTGTCCCTGCCATGGCAGGGGTGGCACTGGATGAGCCTTAAGATCCTTCCCAACCCAAACCATTCCATGATATTTTTCAGGTTCACTCACTTGGGTTTGGACAGCAGCTAATGCTGCTTTACCAGTACTCACAGAAAAGTGGTAGTTGCAGGTAAAACATTATAAAGCCAAACTGCTCTGCTCCTTTCAGTCTTCTGGACACTGGGGTTCACTTTGAGCCACTCACCCCATGTTGTGCCATGAGCACGGCTTTGAATTTATCTCTGTTAATTGTGCCAAAGATCTGGGAGGAAAGAGCACTTTTAATGCATTGCTGTTCCCCAAAAATGGTGCAAATCGGGATGAGCTGTGGGGGGGCGGGGAGATTAGAGGAGCTGCCTTGTGTGCAGTCGTGGGAAGAGGGATTTCTTCAGGGAACGGGTGAATTGTTTCCTTCTGCTCTGAGCAGCCTCTTAATGAGCTGCCCTCTCCAGGGTGCGGAGAGATGAACCTCCCATGGCTGACTCCAGCCTGGGAGGCTTCCACCACATCGCTGCCTTCGGATCCTTGGAGCTAAAAATACATCCATGCTGCACAGCAGACTCCAGGCACGTTAATCTGTTCCCTTTAGGAAGGAGACTTGTGGTACGGGATGAACTACTGTGGAAATTTTATTTTTGCTGTGCAGTGTTACCAGTTTTCTTCTTCCAACGGAAAAATGTCGTGGAAATCATTGTTCTGGTTGGAATTCCCTCTCTGACAACAATAGCAGCAATGGGGTGGGGTGCTTTGGAATTGTTTAGTGAGGAACAGTTTTGGAGGAGCAAGCTCTCCCAGGCTGCACTGGCTCCACCACGTGATTCCTGTGCGCCCTCCAGGCTCCTGCAGGAGCGTTCCCAGCGCTGGCTTTTGGGGCACTGCTGGCCACTCCTGCCTCTTCCAGCACAGCCCTGTAAGCATGCTTTGTCTCCTTGGGAGCTGGGCTGCTCTGCCACCTTGCCCCGTTCAGCTGGGCTCGCTGGGCTGTGATTTAGCACGTTTTCCTGGGGTGAGGAGGAATGAGAGGCTGCGGGGCGGACACCTCAGAGCGCTCCTGGAGTTATTGCTCCCTCTGAGCACAGTGATTCACCCCCAGGGCAGGCAGAGCCCTCCGTACCTCCCTGGAGCTCCAGCCCTGCTCACACCGTGTGCTCCAGCCCTTCTGGCTGCCGGCTCGGCCGGGATGCTGCTCTTTCCTTGTTCCCAGGTACCTTTGGGAATATTTTAGGGCAGCAGTAGCGCGGAGGGGCTGGAGCTGCGTTTTCTGGCTGGCGTTGAGGAGCTCAGGAGCTGATTGTCTTCACGAGTTACAACTTGAATTGCTGCTGTTGGTGCCAGTGGGGCGTTTGAGGTCTGGGCTCCAGGGTGACTCGCAGCGAGGGTTGCGTAATCGTGTGTAGCTCCGGTCTTAGCTTTGTTTTCTCCCTGTTCCAAGAGACACAGCTTTTGCCTCTCCAGCTATTTAAGATTCAGAGTGTGTTTTCCTCCTTTGATGTTTGGCTTACCTTGACAGGCTGGGAGAGCTGGGCTTGTTCAGCCTGAAGAAGAGAAGGTTCTGGGCAGACCTTGGAACCCCTTCCAGTGATAAAGGGGCTCCAAGAGAGCTGGAGAGGGAGTTTGGACAAGGGCCTGGAGTGGCAGAACAAGGAGGACCAGCTTCAAACTGAAAGAAGGAAAGATTTAGATTAGATATTAGGAGTAAAGTTTTGGCTGTGAGGGTGGTGAGGCCCTGGCACAGGGTGCCCAGAGCAGCTGTGGCTGCCCCTGGATCCCTGGAAGTGTCCAAGGCCAGGCTGGACAGGGCTTGGAGCCACCTGGGCTAGTGGAAGGTGTCCCTGCCATGGCAGGGGTGGCACTGGATGGGCTTGAGGTCCCTTCCAACCCAAACCATCCCATGATGTTGACACAGGAGCTCACCTGCTCCACCAGCCTCTGTTTTCCCTGGATGTGCTGCTTCTGCTGCTGCTCATTAGCACAGGCTCAGTCACAACCTGCTCAGACAGCCTAAACCATTTGTAAGGAAACTGTCTTTAAAATATGGATGGCATTAGAGGGACTCAGGCTTAAAATTAGAAACTGTTTATGATGCACAGTTGTAGTTGTTTACCTTGAACCATAATTATCTTATTTCCTGAGTTAAAAACGTCACGTCAGCTTGCTGAAGCAAGATTTGATGACAAAGGAATTGTTTTTAGCCACCAGCAGAGCAAAGAACACTTCAAAATGTGTGTCTAAATATGATTTTATAACCTAAAGTATACCACACTCAGGATTTTAAATTGGCTCTGGAAGTTGCGTGGGCTTACGGGCCGGCCATTTGGCCGGGGATCAAGGGACTGGGTTTAATCCTGACTCCGTCCTTTTGTCCTCTGCGTGTTTTCCTTGCCACCCTCTGTGCTGTTTGTTTGGACGGCCCTGTGCTGGGAGGGAGGGCTGTGCCCTTTCTCGGGGTGCTTGTGGCCGTTCCTGGGGCGCGGGGTTGTGCTGCTGCGGGGGGCCCCTCTGAGCAGAGAGCCGTGCCCAGAGGAACTTCAGGGCTTCTCTGCTGGACGGGCAGGTTCTGCTGATTTATGGACAAGCTCTGGAGTGGCCCGAGAGAGAAGCTGGGTGCCAGCAGCTGAGCCGGGGCAGAACCTGCATCCCTCAAGCCCCTCTGAGCGGTTGGGGCACCTCAGCGGGCACAGACATTTGACTTCTTTATTTTAGCATTATTACTGTATTTCCTGATTTCATTATTCAGCAATGCTCTCTGGTCCTGTGTGGCTGAGGTGGCCCGTGCCCTCCTCACACCCCTTTCCAGTCTGGATTTCTGTACCCCGAGTGAGACAGCAGCTGCTCCTTCCTTACCTGTGCCTGGTGCTGCCAGGGTGCTCCTTTCTCAGAATGGAGAGTGGGAGGGGAGCAGCAGCTTTAATGATGGCAACTGCTACTTAAACCTGTTCAGGGCTTAGAATAGAAAGGAAGAAAGATCAGTGGAAGCTGTAGGTGCTTTCAATGTATGTGGGATTTTTAAGGAATCTTTTTATTCTGACCTTAACTTGCCAGGCCCCAGACAATAGGGGAGGGATGCTGTGTGGAAATCAAGGAGGTGCTTCCTTTCAGCTCTTTCTTTGCTGTGTAATTTGAGGTGGTTGTAAGGCACTTGTAACTCAGGAATTGTAGACTTGAGCACATTCTACAATTACATTTTTCATGTTGCTTTCTGGGGACCTCCTGAATTGTCCAGCCAGGTAACGGTGTCTGATCCTACATACCTGGGTGTGGGGCTGCCACCTGCATATTCCTAAAAAACCTGTATTTGAGTTGTTGAAGTGTCTGGTTGTAACACTCCTGTCACCACAGAGTGTTTTCTTGGCTGGGGAGGAGATATTCAGCCTGCTCAGCATCCAACCAGAAGCCAGTCCATAGATATTTGCTGTGTTTTTCCCTCTGTGAGGGAGACTGTGTGTTCTTGAAGGCTGAGCAGTGACTTCCTTGACTCCTCCTTGGCTAATTAGTGTGCTTTAAAATGGGATGCTTGCATCTTTTTCACCAATCAGCATTCGGAAAGGAAAGGAAATAGTTCAGATATTAATAGTAACCTGTATCCAATTTGCCACGGAATTACACGGATGCAAATGTCTGGGACTGCAGAGGTGACAAATGTGTCTGTCTGTCACTCTTTTCTTTTGAAAAATGGTATTTTCTCGATGTGTTAAAGCTGGGCACAGAGTAAGAAATGCAGATTCATTTTTAAATGAAGTGGAGCTCGTTGTGGCCTAGTGGCATTACTCCTGCTTCCCTTAGGAGGAGGTACTGGGGGAACTGAGTAGGACTTTGTGGTGAAGTCACAGGGAGGGATTCAGTCTGGGGAGGGCAAGGATGTGTTTGTCCCACCTCACTCGTATTTAGGAGGAATGGAAAGGAGGAGGAGCCTGAGCTATGACAGCAGCTGTGAGCTCACTTTAGATTATGGCTTTAATTCCAGAGAACATGCACTCTTCTTGCCTTCACTGGGTCAGTGAAGTTCAACATCTTGGAGCTTAATCCCCATTCCTGGAAGTGTCCAAGGCCAGGCTGGACTGGGCTTGGAGCACCCTGGGATAGTGGAAGGTGTCCCTGCCCGAGGTGGGGGCAGGAACAAGATGAAATTTGAGGTCCCTTCCAACCCAAACCATTCTGTGATTCTGTGATGTCATCACAGATTCTGACCTCCTCTAATTCACTGGAGATCTCCAAACAGCTTGGTTCTTCCTGAATTTAGGCTTCTGTCAACCCCCAGTTCCTAGGGACTGTGTCAGATTTTCAATTAAAACATTTAAAGGACAGTTTGTTTTCCCAGGAATCACATCTTTCCTGCCCTCTGTGCTTATTGCAGTGGGACAAATTAAACCTTGGTCTCTTCAGCCCACACAAGTGTCTGTGTTTTTGAGGACTGTATCAGCTTATTTTATATTTTTTATCAAGTAGCACAGACAACACAAGCTTTAAAAACTGTAGATCTCAGCATACATCTTATCTGCAGGGCAAAATAAAGGAACTTCAAGAATACATCACCTACTTTCGTTCCGAAAGCCACCTAATTAAATTTGACTTGATGCTACAGTTTTGTCACAGTCAAACACGCTGAAAGGTGGGGGTTTTTTAGGACTAGTGGAATTCTCTGTGTGCTTTGGCTTTCCACTTGGGTAGCTGCTGCTGTTAGGGCATAGTTGGGTTGGGGTTGCTGCGGGAATATTCGTAAACTGTACTGGAAGGCAGGTGCTGGAGCTCACCCCCGTGCTGGGAATCTCTCCGAAAAGGGTGGGAACGTGAGGGTTTGCTCTGTGTGTGTGCCTGGAGATGGCTGTGCTGGAAGCCCCTGATAGGCTGCAGGGGGTGTTATCTCAAATTTATGTGGATTTCTTGGAAACAACTCTTTATCCCCCTTCAGAGCTACAGTGCAACACCTCATATTTTCCTCCTCTTTCTAGCTAGTCCTGAGCTGCATGGAGTGGGCTGAGGGTGCTTTTCCAGGCTCCTGGGGGAAATTGCCATGAATCTGATGATCCATATTCTCTGTCCATCCCTTGAGGGGCCAGGAAAGCTTTCCTACTGTGCTGGGCATGGCTGTTCTGGCTCTCACTGGGATGGGATAGGCAAAGCTCCAGGGACAGGGATTTCTGCACTCTTTCTTTATAGGTGGCACGTTTTCTTCCCCAAGCTCCAGCAGAAGGAACCCATGGATATTTATGGAAGACATCTGTGGGGATTGTAATGCTGCTACTTATGGGTTCTTCCCCCACTCCCCAGTCTCCATTTTCTCAGCTTTGGGAATTACAGTGGGATTTTAAGCGTTTTTCCCCGTTTCAGCAAGTGAAAGCTCTGGCTGTGCTCTGGCAGGCTGTGCAGGCAGGCACCGAGCTGTGCCTTTGGAGTGCATTGGAAAACACTTCCAAATTTCCCCTCCCTCCAAATTTGCTGTTCTCGTTCCCCCTTGATTCTGTATCAGAGGTAATGGAGCTTATCTGAGAGCGGGAGCTCCGTGGGTCTCGGGTGCTCCCCTGGGTATATTTTCACTGGAGCCCTCAGAGAGATGCCTTATTGAAATTCTGTCTCTTCCTGGAATTATTTTGAGGGAAGCAGATGAGTGCTGTGGAAAAAAGGTTCTCTTACTCCCTAGAGATTTTTTCCATTCAGAAGTTGGTCTAAACCAGAATCTAAATCTCTGATACCCTGTTATGCTGCCTAGTTCTGGATCACTATAAAATCCAAATACAACTCCTTCCCTCAAAGAAACACTAATGGTGAGGCAGACATTTGTGGGGACATTGGCCTCTGGGTTTCCTGGGATGAGACAGCAGCAGTGGCTTCTTTCCTGCTCCCTGTAAAATGGAGATTTAAGCAGAACCTTTCTGCATTATCGATCAAATTTAGAAACATTGAGGTGTCTGAAGTCATTGAATCTCAAATGCACTTTTCTTGGGGACCCTTGTAGGGGACTCTGCATCTGCACAGAACTGGTTTATTCCTTCAAGGAAGCCAATTCCCACCTCGCTGCTGGGACCAGTTGGTGTTGCTGCCACATCCCAGCTGCTCTGGTGTGAAGAGTCTGTAGCTAATGTCTGTATTTTTAGGTCACAGCTTGGGATTGTAAAGCATTTTCCATCTTCAAATACTAATTTTTGTGAAGTTACAAGATACCCTTTTTTAAGGAGGTTTGAATTACGTAATTCCCGATTTTTTCGATGGAGTGCTGGCAGAAGTTGCATGCTGTGCTCTGAATGTGAAGTCCTGATCTGCGTGTGGGTGCAGCAAGAATCACTAATTTGGGGAGGTGCTGAGGGACCCCGTGGTCAGTGTTAAGATCAGGAGTTGGTGGGAAAATGTAGAAGTTTAAACATTTATATATTTATTTTGGTGGAACTGTCTGCTTGCCCAGAGCTTCCAAGTTGCTTCGCGTTAACAGAAAATAAAGTATCCCAACCCTTGAAAGACTGAACCTGTTTTAAACCAGAATCTGGCCACCTTGAGCACTTGATGATTTGGTGTTTGTATGACCATTTCAAGGCACAGGAAGGCCAGTGTGTGCCGTGGTGCACTGCAGGTGGCCCCTGAGCAGTGACCGTGGGCTCGGTGGGGTTGGAGCACTGTCCATAGTCAGCCCTGCTGCTTCCCAGGAGGGACAAGGGCAGTGATGATACTTAGTGCAGTGATACATTTTCATCAGCTAAAGCTAAGAAAATGGGATGGATAGATGTGTTCATTAATTATAATGTGGCTTTTGGAAGTGAAGTTGGGTTTAAATTGAAACGTTGGATTCCGCGCAGCAGGAACGTTGTGTGAGTGACCCGACCACGTACAGCCAGTGAGGCTGTGCTGGGCAGCTCCCACTGGAGTATTTGCTGCATTCCTAAGTGATTTGATAACAATTTCATTAAAAAATGGTGCCATGTTCGTTGTGAAAATTACTTGGCTCATGTGTGGTCGCTGTTTCAGCGTTATGATACTTTATGTATGTTTATATGTGAGCCAAGGAATGAATAAATTTGCTGTATGTGGGCCAGCAAGCAGCTGTAAATAGACCTTGAAAATGGTGTATCAGTGTCCTGGGACTGATTTCCGTAGACTTTTTGGTAATTTTGTTCACAGTTATCACAGTTGTTGCCCATCCCTGGAAGTGTCCAAGGCCAGGTTGGAGCAGCCTGGGCTAGTGGAAGGTGTCCTTGCCCATGAGAGGGGATGGAATGGGATGAACTTTGGGGTCCTTCCAACTCAAACCATTCCATCATTCTGTGACAGTCACTACTGTCAGCAAGCAGCACTGCTGCATTTCCAGACAATGTAGTGGGAAGTTCAGCTGTTTTCCCCCCAGTTTCTCTGTTACTGCTGTTGAAATGTTAATTAGTGATACGACTGTTACTATGGAGATGAGGATAAAAGGAGTAGGGGAATCCTGCTGGAAAAGGTGCTGTGCCAGTACTACCATCGTGCTCCATAGGGCTGCAGGTCCCGTCAGGGGATCCCTCAGTGGCCCAGGACTCCTTGGCCTTGGAAAAATCCATGAGGTAGCCATATGTCTGTATCTCTCCTTTACTCTTCTCAAAGAAAAATGCCAGAAAACTTCCATTTTGCTCATCTGGAGAAGTTTACCTGCTGCAGGATTCCTTTCTTTGAGTCAGGACCCTGGGCATTCACATCTTCCTCTGGGTTTTGGGGTTTATTTTGGCCTGTTCCTTTTCACTGAGATTCCCAAGACTTCCCTCAGCCCAGCTGGAAGCAGCTCTACCCTGGATGCAGCTGCATTGCTCATCTGGACATTTTCCCTTTGGCTTTTCACTGGGGAGTGAAAGTTTCCCAAAACAAACAAGGCTCTCCCAGGGTTCCCCATCTCCTCCCCTGTGTATCAGTCCCAGCTGGCCCCAGAGTCTCTCCTGGATGGTTCCTGGAAGGAACCATCCCATTGGAAGCAGCTGTCCAAATCCAGCTACATCAGAGTTGTTTGTAAGGTGACGAGCTGTGGTAGAGGATAGAATTGTCACGAGCTCTGCAAGGCAAGAAATTCAGATTTGTTCACTGTGACTGGAGCAGGGGTTGGTCACTGTGTCCTCCCTCAGTGTGGTTTGCAGTGCTTAGAGACTGGATGGAATATGGGGTTTTGGGGAATCTGGCATGAGCAGGGTGTGGAGCTGGCAGTTCACCCTTTCGCCTGTTTGAGCAGACCAGGATATCATCACTGGGACTGGGGAAGGCCCAGTGCTCCCAGTGCCTCAGGGTGCTCATTTCCATACCTGTGGGTCCCTCACCATCCCACTGAGCTCCTCCAGCTTGGGAACCGTGAGGAGTGCAGGTTTTGGGCTTGGAATTTGCCAGCCCTTTCATGTGTGCCAGGTAATGGATGTAATTCCCCTTTGCCTTGGGTGCTGAGAGCTCCTGCTGGTTCCTGCCCTGCGTCAGAAATTCCACTTTGGGAATTTGTAGCTGGAAAAACATCCCTGAAAGTACAGCAAGAGCTGGTCAAAAAAAAAAAATCAAGTTAGAGCTTTGTAATAGATCCACTGCTATTCAGAGCAAAGGTGTGCTTGAAAAGAGAGTGCTCTTGCCATGGATAATACCACAGGGGCTGTTTGGGAAGGTGAATTTCTGGCACAGGAGCTCCTTCTGGTCTCTGGGTTCATGAGCTGCTCAGGGTTTGGGGGGTGATGTGCCCTCATTTGTAAATAAAATGCCTCTAAGCCCACCCAGATGGTGGTTCCAGGTGAAGCAGGTGATTTTAAAAAGACTGTTATCAGAAAGTTATGGAAGAAGGTGGATGCTTGGCTGAGCTTCCACTCTTTCCTTTATTCCTCTGTTTGTGCAGAGTCGTTATCAGGAAGTTTATTTGTGGATTAGGCAAGGGTTTGTACTTGGTAACCTTCATGTACTCAAATCCAGTGTGCGTGTTGTGAATAAAATTCACTTGTTTTAATTTTCTAATGAACAAATTCCTGTGTTTTTCAGATTACACAGCGTTTTTGGGACACACCTCTGTTGGATTTTAATATATGTCCTGTGAAGAACAGCTTTCAACTATGGAATCGGTAAATATTGACTTTGCTTCTGTCCAAAATTTCTGGTTTATTCCCTCACAAGTGCTTGTGTCTCTGCTGGACTGTTTGGTTTTGCCTTTTTAAAATGTTTTTCTTTTATTTTCTGAAATTTGAAAGCAAAAATTGCAAGTTCTATGGAATATATAAAGGTACTAACCAAGAATATTTTGGGAGTTGTCTGTAGTCCTGAGATGTCCTTTTAATTTTAGATAATTTTGAATATAGCAAGTTTTTCTCTGACCTCAGTGAAATAAAAGTGAACTTTCCTGCGTGGGCAGTTCCAGCACAGGTTTGCCCAGCAGACTGTTCAGCTTGTTGGTGCTGCTGACTGCTGAGTATTAAATAATACCTCTTTCTTTCTCTTTGCTTTCAAAATGTCTTGAAAAAACCCAAAGTCTCTAAGTTTCCCAGTGTTACGTCTCCTTGTGATTAGCCTAATTGAAACAGATGGCACCTATGTTTCATTTTGGGCAGAGAAGCCTCCCAATCTGCTGAGCCTACAGTTGCATGCAATGTTAGGATTCAACTTTTTGGGAGCATTAACAGATGCAGAAATAACAGGCTGTCGTAGAGTGGAATTTAGGGGGAAAAATGAGATTTTTGCCTCTGTCTTGTGCGAGCGGGTGGGAGAGGCTGGTGCTGTCCTGGAAATCCCGATGGTGTGGCTGGAGCTGGAGACAGGGGGTTGTTCTGGCTGGGTTTTTCTGCTGTGCTGGTGGTTTGCTGTGATGGGAGCTGAGCAGAAGCTGGGTGGGCAGTGCCTGTCGGGGGGGCCGTGCGGGGCTCGGGGTCACCCCCAGCACGGCCAGAAATCCTATGGGGAAGGCTCCCAGTGATAATACAGAGTGTGGCTCCTGCCTTGGGGCCCTGGGTCCTTGACTGACCTCTGGGTTCAGGCTGCAGTGGGATTATTTGTGATGAGGTTGTCAGCACGATAAAGGCCATTGCTCGGCATAGCCCAGCCCTGCTGCATCGGGTGCCTTTGCAGGCTGATAGGTGTCTTTTGTCCTGGATTTTGAGAGCAAAAAAATAAAAATCGTTGTGTTTAGCGTGGTCATGATAATTTTGAAGTATTCAGATGGAGACAAGATGTTATTTCAGCTTCCCCTGGTGAATATTAATAGCAGGAGAAGCCTTTCACAGTAAGACAAAGCAGAGCAGGCATCGGTGACTCTCCTGGTGGCGTTAGGTAATTAAAGTGTATCAGGTGTGAGCCCTTTTCCTGGCGTGTGCAGGAGCTCTGTCCTCCTTCCTGGGAGCTCTGCAGGGCCCTGAAAAACCCAGCTCAGCCCTGACATCAATTATAGATCAGGCTGGTTGCTGTTTGCTGCCTGTTTTATTTAATGGCTGAGGACAAAGGTTTTTCCTTCTGAGTTTTGGAGTAAGTGGCGTTTGGTTTTCTGAATGCAAACTGTCCTTTTCAAATCTGGATAACAAAAACTTACCCAAAATTCAGGTGTGTTTGCACAGCCCTGTTTGGGAGGGTTGGCTTGAAGCAAGCCAGGTCGTCACAGAGTCACGGAATGGTTTGGGTTGGGAAGGACCTTAAAGCACATCTTGTTCCAATCCCTGCCATGGGCACACCTTCCACTGTCCCAGGGTGCTCCAAGCCCTGTCCAGCCTGGCCTTGGACACTGCCAGGGGTGGGGCAGCCACAGCTGCTCTGGGCAGTGATATTTGCTGCTCTTTTTGCTGTTGGCCTCAGGAGTGGCTGCACCACCCTGGGCTTGTCCCAGCCTTCGGTGACTCCACTGCAGCCCGGCACCGTCGCGGCCGGCTGGTGCCATCCGCGTGTTCCCGACACCTTCCCCGGGAAGCAGAGGGGTCAGGGCTTTCTCCAGGCAGCAGCTTTGCTGGTGGCTTTGGCAGTGGTGTTTGAGGGAGTTCCTAATGAATATGCAGGTGTGGGATTAAAGGGATGAATGAGGAGCAGAATTGCTTTCCGAGCTGCAGCCCCGCGTTCTGACCTCCCCAGAAGGGCACGATTGTGAAGCCGAGGCCTGGAGTGGAAAAGCAATTACAATACATGCTGCCAGGATTGAATTGTCCTCGCAAAGTCAGATGCTGCAATAATGGGAGCGTTGTTTAGGTGGAACGTGACTTCACTTAACTGCTCGGTGTTTTTCTGTTAATGCTCTTGAACATGTTCTCATAGGGCTCTCAGGTCTTACTGCTCTGGGCGAAATCGAGCTCAGGATTCCACCTGGAAGATATTTCCCTGCAGGAAGTGTTCTTCTGAGCTTGCTGCCTTCTTTCCCATGTGTTTCAATTCTTACTTCTTCCAGATTAGAGGGGCTGGAAGATGACCCTATGGCAGTGCAGTGTACATGGATTCTTTAGGGTGTTGGTCATTGTGGAGCCGAGGAGAGCTTTCCATGGGGTCCTGGGCTACGGAGGTGTTGGCTTTTGGGTGGAGAAGCTGGTGTGTCATGAAGCAGGGCCTGGGCAGGGGAAGCCATGTACAAGGGGAATTAATAGTCTGAAAAAGCTGGGATTGTTCAGCCTGTGAGAGAGAAGGCACTGGAGAGACCTTCAGAGCTTCTTCCAATGCCTCAAGGGGCTCCAAGAGAGCTGGAGAGGGACTTTGGGCAAGGGATGGAGTGACAGGACAAGGGGCAGTGGCTTCCCCCTGCCAGAGGGCAGGGATGGATGGGATATTGGGAAAGAATCCTTCTCTGTGAGGATGGTGAGGTCCTGGCACAGGTGCCCAGAGCAGCTGTGGCTGCCCCTGGATCCCTGGAAGTGCCCAAGGCCAGGTTGGATGGGGCTTGGAGCAGCCTGGGCTAGTGGAAGGTGTCCCTGCCATGGCAGAGGGTGGAATGAGATGGGCTTTGAGGTCCCTCCCAGCCCAAACAATTCCATGATTCAATGCATCATTACAGAAGCAGAGTTGTGTGGCTTGTGGGTTTGCTGACTTCTGCTGGAGCCCTTTCTCTTGGAAAACCAGAGATTTTGGACACTCCCTGGAGCAGCTGGCTGGCTCTCCAGGTGTGGGTCAGCCCGGAGCGTTTCACCAGCACCAGTTTGGGTTTGCTCTGCTGTGTGGCCCAGCCTGGGGAGGGGAGGTGGGGCTGGTGGGGAGCACCCCAGCACCTGCTCTGTCCTCCCTGTGTGTGAGGTGGGTCTGCACGGCCCTTAGGAGCAGGAAATGTTTGTGTGGCCGTGTTCTGGTCTCTCGGACTGCACTGAAGTGACACAGTCTAAATTTAACTTTTAAACCCATATCTCCACTGCCAGTAGAGGTTAAGCAAAGGTGGCTTAACTGTGAGCCTGGAGTTCTTTGTGGGTCAAACAAGCCTTGAGTTTTTGGACACAAAACCCTGCTGAGACCTACAGGAAAGAGCTTTAAATCCTTCACCCTGTCCCCGTGAAAAAGCTGCTTTTTCAACTGTAATCTCAGCACAAGCATTTGCTTTGAGTGGTTGAATTGCTGCTTTTACAGTTCTCTGTATTTCCCTAGAATTTGTTAAATTGCCAACGTTATTCACATGGCACTTTTGGCAGGTGCCACCTACATGCCCTCAATTTGAAGGTACCTTTCAGGAGCAGTGTAGGTAGGGAGGCTCCTCTCTTGCATGTCAGATGTTGGAGAGCGCAGCACTTCCATTAATTCACTTTCCCTGACCTTTCCACTGCTAATAAGCCAAGCTGGAGCACAATGCAGCACCTTAATGAACAGACCTGAGCTGAGCAGGGGCTGCTTTGAAAAATGTCTCGCTTGACTTGTTCGTTGGGTGTAATTTTGGTCCATTTATTCACCCTGGCACGGACGAGAGTTCTTGGTGAGAGCAACCCACAACCAAATATAGCCCTTTTTCTCCATCCTTTAGTGTTTAGTGTAGTGTTTAGAACTAGAGAAAACCATGTCAATAACTGCTTGAAAAGAAGCAAAATGGTTGGTTGGCCTTTTTCTTGTAATCTGTTTGGTTTTGAATAATTTTATTCTGTGGGGGGCTATACTGTGACCAGAAAAATCCTCATTTTTAGAAGAAATACACTTTTGAGTTAGGAGTTTGTAGATTTATATCCGCTAATGTAATGTACACTGAAAAATGCACACTTCTGGGTTATGATTTTGTAAATTAATATCAACTAATGTGTAATGTACACTTAAAAATCACAGTTGCATTTAGGGGCGAGTTCATTAAAACAAGCAGACAGTGCACAGGATCATCATTTCCAGTAACTGCCTGCCTGTTGTTTCATGGAGAAGACTCCTGAGCCACCCAGCCCGGGTGACACAGGGAGGCTGGGTTTTTGGGCAAGGGATCTGTGGGTTTCTTGACTGGTTCCTGCTTCCATTGTTGTGCAACGGTGTTCCTGGGTGTGACCTCTTGGGAAAGTAAAAGTGCTGGGGGGCAGGTTGTGGGGTGGTGAGCGAGGGTTTTATTTATTTATGGGTGTTCACAGAGCACTCAAGCGTGCTCTTGAAAGTTGTGGCCTCCGCCCTGAGGAAGTGACACTGGCTGGGGAGTGAAGTGGCAGCGTGACACACGATATGGCTGCAATCCCTTGTTTTCCAGAGGTATCCATCATGGTGTGATTAAGTGCAGATGATGCTCTTGGCAGCAGGAGGTGTGCAAGATGTTCCTGCCTCTGGAGCTCGCGGGCCAAAGGCCCACGGGGAGGACCAGGCTCTCCTGTTGTACTTCTGGAATGAAGCTTGGGATGTTCTTGTTCCCTCCCCTTTTGTGTAGGTAGTGGTGATCTTGCGGTTTCGACGTTCAGATCCTGAGTTTTTTAAGCGAGGGGAGTGGTTTTGTGTTGAGGGAGTTCATGCCTGCCACGGGAATGCTGAGGGGGGTGCATCAGTGGCTTGGGCATCTTTAGTGGGGCTGCAGGTGGGACAGTCGTTGTGCAAGGAACAGGTCAGCTGCTGGACACCCTGTGAGGTGGGAATTGTGGCTCGGAGGTGTTCAGTAGCAGGAGAGCCAGGGTGTGAGTTCATGGAAACCTTGAATGGAAGGTGATTTGGCTGAGCCACCCAAGTGTCTGACACAAACAGGGAGCTGCAGCCTGGTCCTGGTTCTGTCACACGTGCGTGGAAAAGTGGGAAATGATGACTGCAAACAAAGGCAAAAGGGATGGATCTGCTTCACTGATAGCCCTTGGAAGGGGACTTGTGACGAAACCAGGAAACAATTCTGAAACATAAGCCTAAAATGTTGGATTGCCCCATCCCTGGAAGTGTTCCAAGTGAGACTGGATGGAGCCTGGAGCAGCCTGGTCTTGTGGCCGGTGTCCCTGCCCATGGTGGGGCTGGGATGAGCTTTAAGGTCCCTTTCAACCCAAACCATTCTGTAGTTCCATGCTGAGTGTGGAGATGGGCAGCAGGCATTAGCAATGTTTCTGTTTCCTTGGCTAAATTCTTGGCAGAGCTTTGATTTTGGAACAACGGGGAAACAAGGGCTGAGCTTTTTGCTGGCTCAGCCTGATTCCTTCCTGCCTTAACAAGATTCTTGAGGACTCACTCAGGTGTTGCAGCAGTTTTTTTTGCTGCTGGGTGTTACCCCTGTTTTATGGTAATTTGCTGGACTTCTCCAGGAATCCAGAGCTGAAGTGTGTTTAGCAAGTTACTGCTTCAAGAAGTGTTTTGATGTTGGGTTGTGACTGGACAGGCTGATTGCTTCCAGTTGCTGGAGATGTACAGGAGCTGGGAGAGGGGAGGTTTTGGGTGTTTTGCAGGAACTTGTGGACATGAAGGGAGTGAGGGGCCGTGGGCTTTGCCCACCATGGCAGAGGCTCCCGGGCGCTGGAATTCCCAGAACTGCTCCCTGTGCCTGGGTGTTTTGGGAAGCTGACACGCCTGGCTTTCGCCTCAGAAGTGGCTTTGGGTTGGTGGACAAACACTGAGAGCTCCACTTTCCCTCGGAGCTGTTTCATCCCTCGCCTGCCTCCCGCTTCCCACAGCCCTGGCTCACCCCAGGGCGGGCAGATGGCTGCAGGAGCCGCCTCGGGGTGTTTTGGGAAGGCACAACCCTTGGGCGAGGGCCGAGGCAGAGCAGCAGTGAGGAAAGTGGAGTTCTGGAGCTGTGGGACTGGCTGAGCCTCGGCGCTTCCCGAGAGCAGCGACTCAGCTTGCGACGTTTTCAACTCTTGAATTTGGAACAGACTTAGCAGCTCACCTTTGGGGGTGGGAGCTTGGGAGGTTGTCAATACTATTGCCTGGAACCATCTGTTCCTACCACTAAGTAGCTGCAAAAATCAGTAATTCATTCTCTTTTTTTTTTTTTTGAGGCGATTGGGTGTAAATCTTCTCCCTTGTTATTTTTATGGGCTCCTTCATTATGGAAGACAAGCATCTCCACGGTGCTGGAACTGACTTTAATCTTTCATCTAAATTTATTTGAAATTTAAATCCCTGTCGTTATCGATATTAGAGGTTACTTTGGAGCACAACAGCTATTTCTGGGGAACTGGGTGCATGGGGCTCCCTTATCAGCCAGGAATGTGCTTGTGTAACGTCGCCTTTCTGGATGAACCTCTCGCAGAGGAGCGGGGACAGCAGCCATGTGTGCGGGTTATTTTGGGAAATCGCCACTGTAAATGGATGCTGTGTTTGCTTTTGCAAGTAAAATTGGTCATGGAGTCCTATTTTTCATTTATTTTTGCCCCAGTGAATTAACAGTCCCAGTGGGCTGGCCCTGCTGGTGCTGACGTGGAGCTGGTGGTGGTTGTGGTGAGGGTGTGCTGGTGGTTCTTGTGGGGCAGTCACGGCAGCACCGAAACCAGCACTGATGGGTAGGACAGGCACAGACCACTGCAGATAGCCTGTGTTATCCCAGGCTGAGATTTCACTCCTAGGCTTGAACTGCCAAATCAAGATGAATTGGTATCACGTAACCGTGTTAGTGTTTGGGGCAGGAGGTCCCAGGGACTGGTGTTGTTTTCATTGTAGTTGGTGACACCAGAGAAACCTGGTCTTGGTGCCCCTGCCCATGGCAGGGGGTGGAGATGAGCTTTAAGATCCCTCCAATCCAAAGCACTCCAGAATTCCATGGCTGAGGCCTGGTGTTTGTTGGAGATTTATGCTCTTCCTTCCTGTGTCACCGGAGTTGGGTTTTCCAGGTGTTTATTTTGGTGGTTATCTAAACTCCAGGGAGAATGCCTGAGGGTTCTGTCGAGCTGATGTCCAGTTCTCCCAGCATTACTCCAACAGCAGAAGTTGGGTTGTGTCTGATCTGAAGGAACAGCAGCTGGATTTTGATGGAATTTGTGTGTCTGGACTCATCCTAGCGCACAATAATGTGAAAATACAGCCATCAGTTCCTTGTGTTCCCTTAGAAAATGGTAATGCTTTCAGGCTTTAGAGGATTTGAGGAGAAGTTGTAGTTCAGAAGTTGTCATGTGCCTTGCAGGGAGGCCCAGGCTGCATGGGGCAGAGCCAGGTGGTTTTCAGAGCACATTCCCTGTGAATGTCCTTGGTTTCCTTGCAGAACGTTTAACCTTAATTCCAGATTTCCTGGAGGTCTTGACACCCAGTTTGTTTCCCAGGTTGGTGAAAGATGGGAGGGCACCTGGAGAACTGGATGTGTTCACGTGCATGTGGCACCTCCAGCTTGGAGGTGACAAATACTTGAAAAAATTGGAATAATGAGAGGAACTGGTCAACTTGATGGATGTGAGTGGGCATGATGGGAGGAGTCCTCTGATTTTGATCATTTTTATCCTTTTATATAATTTTTCAGCTGTTGAACAGTTCAAGGATTCAAAGGTCAGCGTTGAATAGCTCTGGTTATTCTCTGCTGGTCCTAAACTTATTGCTGGTGTCATATGAGAAATATACTTTCTTTTTATGTTGCACAGTCAGAAGAAAATTATTTTGTTGTCTTCAGTAGTTTTTACCTCATTCTTGTAGTCTTGCCAATATCCTGTAGTTGTTTTTTGCAGGGAGCCTTTCAGCGTTCTCTTAATTGGAATTAACTTTTGTAAGAGAAATGCACGTTTGGGTTGAAGATAATGTAGGAAATAAATATTCAGGGAAATTTATTTTAAGTTAGTGCAAAGACATTCATTGGAGAGCTTTGCTTTGGAACTGTAACTTTGGAGAGGTTTAAGGAGAGGTTTAGGGTAATAATAGAGGAATGAACCAACTCTGCTCCTGAGTCCTGTCTCTGAATTCAGATCTGTGGAAGGGCAGCTCTGATCCCTGCTCTGGTGACCAGGGGTGTCCTGGACTGGATGATCCTTGTGGGTCCCGTCCCACTCAGGATATTCCATGATTCTCTGATTATTTTGAGTAACCTTAGAGACTGGTAGAGAGTCTACTTGTTATTGTCTGGTAAATTATGTTCATTAACATAATTACACAGTTTTAATGCTACATGGAAGTTATATGGAATCAAAATCAAATAGCAACAGGTAGTAAATAATTGGACAAAATAAAAACATGAAAACAAATAATGAGGAAAAATAATCATGTATTCTTTTCCTGTCACCAGTCAGGGCTGCAGCTGGATGTAGCAGCTGCCCAGTCCTGAATCCTTTCTTCCTCTCATTTTTAATGCTGCTTTTACAACAGTCTGAAGGAAATCTCTGTCTAAACCAACTGGTAGCAGCTCCTCTGGGCTTTGCCTTTGGCAAGGTGTCACACAGCTGAATTCTCCTTCCTTTGCTAAATTCTCCTCTCTTTCTCCTTGCAGTGTTTGGTTATTTAGTGCTATAAGGGGAACCTGAATATACGAATTTAGCCAAGCTCTCGTGTATATAAAGCAGAGAAACTTCCCTCATTCCCTTGACCTCAAGCTTGCTGAGGTAGGAAAGCATTTAAAACACCCACAGCTCTATGTGCACATGCAGATGTATTTTTAAGTGTCCTCTACTTGAAGGTCATCCACAATTCCAGTTGAAGTGCAGTTTGGATTTCCTGTGGCTGGAGACCGTCCTTGGGGCTGATTTCTGTGGTCTGCAGGAGTGTGGGACCCCAGGGCAGGTTTTCATCCCCGGGGTGCTTTGGGTCTGCCCGAGTGGAGCGAGTCCAGAGGGGAGCACGGAGCTGCTGCAGGGCTGGAGCCCCTCTGGAGCCAGGCTGGGAGAGCTGGGGGGGCTCCCCTGGAGAGGAGAAGCTCCAGGGAGAGCTCAGAGCCCCTTGCAGGGCCTGAAGGGGCTCCAGGAGAGCTGCAGAGGGACTGGGGACAAGGGATGGAGGGACAGGACCCAGGGAATGGCTCCCACTGCCAGAGGGCAGGGATGGATGGGATACTGGGAATTGGGAATTGTTCCCTGGGAGGATGGTGAGGCCCTGGCACAGGGTGCCCAGAGCAGCTGTGGCTGCCCCTGGATCCCTGGAAGTGTCCAAGGCCCGGCTGGACAGGGCTTGGACCCACCTGGGCCAGTGGAAGGTGTCCCTGCCATGGCAGGGTGGGATGGGATGAGCTTTCAGGTTCTCCCAACCCAAACCATTCCATGACTCCATGACTCCATGGCAGGAATGTGGGTGATCATCTCTCTGCCCACAGGAGCCCTCAGAGCTGCTTCATCTCTTTTTTCCATCCTTGTGGAATGGCTCTGGGCTCGAGCTGGCTCTGTGTGAGCCCAGGCCACGATGAGACACAGGATTAACCAGATCTTCAGAAGGGATAGCTGCAGCAGTGGGCTGGGCATAAGAGCAGCATGGAATTCCAGGATGTGTTCTTGGCCCAACCAGAGTTATTCCTCAGTGTTTCATTCCCAAGTGCCCCTGGGCTCTGGAGCAGAAGGATGTGAACAGGAAAGCTCAGCTTTGGTGGTTTACACACCAGAAGCTGCCAGTGAAGTGATGAACCGTGGGTTTGATCACCTCTTGGTGGTGTCTCCTGGTGCTTCTGTCTGTAATTTGGATACCTCCAGGACACTGCCCTAGGCTGAGACTGACCCCTTTGTAATGCTGAATTAAATAACTATATTAAAGTATTAAAATTACCCTCTAATATAGTGATTTTCTGTGCTGTTACCATACAAATTGTATGGTTTTGAGCAGCGACAGCTTATTTAGGAATCCTGTGCTGCCACTGATGCTTCTGCCCCGGAGGATGTGGTGGCTTTAAGGTCAGGTGTCACTTTAAAGTGAATATTTTTGTGAGGTAAAAAAAAAAAAAATCTCCCTGTGCTGAGCTTCCTTTGCTCACAGAAATAGTTTCTATATTAATATTTAATTTACAGTAGCTCCAAGGAATGAAGAAAGTCCTGGACTCTTTTTTTTTTTTTTTTCCTAGTCCTTAATACATTTCTTTGGAACAACTCTTGGATATAAACAAGGAGGACAGAGTGTCCTGGGCAAAGGAGTGAGACAGTTTGTGTTAAAACCATAAGTGTTCATGGCTTTAACATCGGAATGTTCAGCATTAAGGCTCCATCAGGTACCTTGGAGTAGCCCTAGTTCCAAATTGCTCTTTTTCAGTCTTTTTTTCTCCTGGGATTCTTCATGGCTTTACCCCTTGATGCAGATTTAAATGTTTTTGTTCCTGAAAACTTCCCCTTCCTGATGCTGCCAGTGCAGAGCTGTGCTCCAGCTCAGGAGAAAGTGGGTTCGGAATTCCAGACACGCTCCTGGCACAGCTTCAATTAAAAGGTGTTGAAAGAGGCTGGATTTTGCAATTTTGCAAAGTTGGAATTTTTGTCCCTGTTAAAACCTTGGGGATCCCTGGGAAAGGAGCTTGATCCTGGCTTTTTTTCTGCTGGGTGAGGAAGAACTTATACAGTCATCCCCTTGCTTTGACCCAGTTATGAAACCCTTGCCTGTAAAATTATTAATTTGGGGACTCCCAGCCGTTCCAGTGTGAGAAATCAAGCAGTGGGAGTTTTCCTGGAGAGCCACCTCCAGTTTAGCCATTAAAAGCTGGTGATAAATCCAATGAACTTAGTAAAATATATATTGCAGTGTGCCATGAACCTTCTTCATTACTCTGGAATTAATCAATGACTTGGACTACTTCTCCCCCCCCGCTCAGCCATACTTTCACAAGGTATAATTAAAATAAAAAAAGCTCCAGTTTTCCTTTTTGTTCAACTCTGCTGTTGTTGAACTATGTGTGGTTTGGACTTCAGCCCTCCAGAATGTTGGCAGAAGTTCTTGTCTGGAAAGAAATGGTAATCCTTTTGGGGTTGAAAACCAGGGAAGGAAAGATCGCTGTAGCAGGGATGATTTCAGGCAGAATAAGTAATTTTGCACGTATATATACAACATGCACTAAGGTTTGTGTGATTTTATATAGATATTCGTAATTTTGGTGGTTTTATGTCAGATTTGCTGATTTTTAGTTTATTGTAGCCATTCCTATTTTTAAAATTTTTATATGAAGCTTAATGGAGTAGCTAAAGTTGCACATGGAAATTACCGCAATTTCAATATTGCATTTTAATTCAGCTGAGGTGATAAAAAAGTGACCTAAACCTCTTTCTTTATTTGAATTGCTTCTCTTTTACCCTGTAAGCAGCCAGCAGAAGGCTATACCTATCCTTATGACACTGCTTGTATCCTATGGAATTACCTGTGCAGACTGGAAGGGAAATGTCCACTTCTTTCAGCTGGAGAGTGATAGTCTGTCTTTTTCTTGGTCAGGTTAGGAATACGTCTCCGAGAGCAGTTCTCATGGTTTTGTACCTGCAAGGAGTGATTCTGGAGGTTGGGATAACTTCATAAACCTCCCAGGATGGGCTTCCCCTCATTGCCCAGCAGAAACCCTGGCAGCAGCTCTCCCAGAAGAATCCAGTTCTAGTGGGAAGCTCTGTTCAAGCACAGGCTCGAGCTCGGAGTTCTCTCAGTCTGACCACGTTAACTCCCGTGTTATTTGTTTTCCTGCCGTGGTTCAGCTGTTTGGTGTCACTGCCCTGGCTGGAGGGATGCCTGTGTCCCTGTGTACGTGTGGTGCTGGTGGCCAAGCCAGAGGTTCCAGCTGCTCCTGGAGCTCAGCCCCTTGGGGGGACGCAGCACCTGAGCCTGGGGGCTTGGCCAGGGCTGTGAGTGAAGCTCAGCTTGGGTTTGCAGGAGAGGGGTCGTAGCTGGGATCCTTTGTCCTGGTGCAGGGTGAGGATTTGCAGCCTATGAGGGAAGCAGATGTGGAAGTGATGGGGTTTGTGATGAGTGGCCACTGTGTCACACTGGTGCTTCCTAAGGGGCAGGTTCCAGACTTGATTCAGTGTGCACATAATGCCCAGAGCTGCAGTCTGGAGCTGTTGGAACAGTTTGTGTGAGGAGCAGGAGGTGCAGATGTCGCTGAGGGTTCGGGTTTAGCAGCCCCTTGGGTACCTTTGTGATTTTGGGTGCCACTGAACGAGGGAGTGTGGAAGCACTTGAACAAAGAATGTCTCTGGAAGTGGCCACTGGTCATTCTGGCACACACTTCCACCAAAGCTGCTATTGTTTTTCTCTTAGTTAAACAACAGTCAAGCTCACGCTGGGGCTTTTTTCTTTTCCCTTGCAGTATAATGTTGGCTTTTATGTGTCCCCCGGGCCCACACCCGGCCGTGTGGTGGGCCAGCACACAGATGCATTGTTCAGGGTCTCACATTCCAGGGAGATCAAATGCTCCTGCACCACCACATCAGCTGCACATCTGCAACTGCTAAAACCTCAGCAGCCCTGCCGGATCCAGGTGCCATTCAATTACAGGTTAAAGGCATAGAGAGCTGCTGCTTCTCGGGCCTTTCTGTTGGATTCTGCCGGCTTTGATTCACTACAGCTGGTGAAACAGTCAGGCTTGGTTCAGGCATGTGTGGAAGAGAGCTCATTTCATGCTTGGAATTGTAATTATGTTCTTTTCTTTCAAGCTGCCAGCGGTAAAAGATGTCTTCCAGTGTGTATTATCTAAATAAGCTGTAGTGTTTAAATGTTTTCTTATTTCATTTTAAGAATGTGGCAAAATAAATTGTGCTTACTCTTCTAGTTTTCGTTCTGGAGCAATTAATTCCCCGTAGCTCTCCCGTGATCTGGGAAGCTGCTGTGTTACACTGCAGTTAAACAGCTCTGGGCAGCAGAGGCGTGTGTGGGCACTGTCCTGGCTTGCCCACTTGGCTCTGGTGTCACCTGCTGTGTCACCCCCTGTGTGCTCCGACTGCAGGTGGTATTTGCTGTCAGCCACCCGTTCGTCCCAGTCACCTCTTGGAGTGGTAGCTGCTGAGTTTTAGGGAATTCTAACCTGGGTAGGACATCTGAGCAGGGGACAGAGTGCTGGCAGGAGAAGGGGGGATGGTTTTGTGCTGAAGGAGGATTGATTTAGGTGGGATAGTGGGAAGAGATCCTTCCCTGTGAGGGTGGGCAGGCCCTGGCACAGGGTGCCCAGAGAGGCTGTGGCTGCCCCTGGATCCCTGGAGGTGTCCAAGGAATGACTGGACCTGGCACTCAGTGCTCTGGGCTGGTGTCAAGCTGGGGATCAGTCACAAGTTGGACTTGATGGGCTTGGAGGTCTTTTCCAGCCTCAGTAGTTCTGTGAATTCTGTATCCTCCCAGGAAACAGCTCTTCCCTGAATGTCCTGGGTCTTTGGGAGGGCTCCCTGCATGTGCTGTGACCCAGGGCTCTTCAGAGCCGGGCTCTGGGCCGGGACTTTTGCCTTCCTCACAGAGATGTTTTTCATAAGCAGCTGTTGGAGCTTCTCTGTGAATTTTGGGTGTCTGGAGTCAGCACTTTGCTCCGCCTTCCCTCCTCTCTGGAGTCTGTCTGCTCGACTGTGGTCTCGAGGAGAGAGCCTGAGCCATTTCGGTGTCTCTGTGATTGACTGGAAGTCACACTGGATAAATCTTTCATGATTGGAAACCACTTAAGCCACGAGGTGGCTGGTGATCACTGGGTATTAGTGGAGAGGTTCTACCAAACAATCAGGGAAAATTGAGTGGCAGAACATATAATTTATGACTTCATCCCAGCTCTGTGGGGGCAAGTCAGTGAGAATCGAAACACTGAAAGAATTATGTTTGACAGATATTTTAAAGAATGACTCCAGTTAGTGTCATTTATTGCTGGAATGTGTGGACAGATGCACAGTCAAAGCCCTTGTAGGGGCAGTGCCAAAACCAGATATGAAAGAGTGTGCAAGAAAATGAGAACACGGGATGTGGCCGAGGGCTTGCATTTTCTGACAATAGGCAGAAAGAATGTTCTGAGGGCTTTTTTTCAGACATTTTCCTTAGATAATAAAGTTTACAGATCCTACTTGATGTTTACTGAAACTCCTGCCTGAAGGCGATTTGCTGGAGTTTGGAAGTTGAGCAATGAAGGTGTCACCAGTGTGCAGAGACCAGTTGGAGAAACTTCTGGAACATTCTGGACTTTATCTCTAGGATATCTTACTTTTTGCCTAGCAGTGATAAATGGCATAGGAGAAATCCGTTGCCCTGTGCTGGAATGTGCATTTAAAATACCTGGGCAGGAGTTTTTCCAGGCAGTGGCAGGTAACGACCCTCACTCTGAAGGAGGAAACATTCTAGAAAACATTCTTCCCTCAGATGTTTTGTAGTGGTAATGCCTCTGGAAGTATTAATCTTTCCTGTCACAATTTGGCACTCACTTCAGTTCCCAGCAGGGGTTTCTCAGCTAATCCCTGTCTGGAAGATTTTCCCTTACCTTACATTAATTTCTGATCCCGACATCGTTTGAGGGTTTGTGTTCAGCTTAAATAAATAAACCCCAGGCTGTCCTGTCGACTCAGGGTTGAGCATCGGGGCGGTGGAAGTACCTGGAGCCCTCACAGGTGCCACTCACCTCTGCAGCCATCCCCAGAACCTCCATGCCCTGGACTGTGTTGGTGTTATTCCCCCACGGCCCCGGAGAGAATATTTGAGACTTTTGGTTTCTGTGCAGAATTTTCTTGCCGTGAGTAGCTCGCTTGGAGAGGAGAGTGGCAGATGTTCTCACTTCAGCCCATGAGTGACAGCTCCTGAGTCAACATCTGCTGTGCTGCTGGAATTGTCCCCGAACGCTGCCGTGCTCGAGGGGCTGCCTAAACCTCGCTGGAGCCAGCCATGCCTGCGTTGCCTCTCGTGTTCCGTGCTCTTGGAGGCAGAGGCAGCTGCCGTGGTGGCTGGGCAGGGGCAGCTGTGGCTCCTGGAGCACAGGCACGGCGTCGGGAAGGGCCATCCCTGCTCCCCGCGCAGACGGGCTCAGCCTTGATGCCGCAGCCGACCCGCCTGGACACCTCGGTGTCAGCTGCCTGTCCCAAAACCTTTGGGGTTTGGGAAATTTACCCCCATGGCACAAAGAACTGCTGTCAGTGAGTGCTGGAGAGGATTGTCCCAAGCAGTGTCCCGGTCCATGAAAATATTTGGGTTCTTCTGTTTTCCTCAGACTTTGTCCTTTTAAGTTGTTGTGTTTCTCGTGTTGCTTTCCTTTTTGAGCAGCATCCTGGTCTCTTCTGTGACTATGAGGGTGTGAAGCTGCAGGCCTGGATTAGGGCTCTGTGTTCCACAAACATTCCAGTGTGAACACGGTCATTCCAGGGGAATGGTCTCCTGGTTTTCTTCCCAAGTTTTGTACCTAAAATTCTTGGGAACTGAAGTTTCTGCCTAGTCCCTGCGATGGGCTCGAGGAGGGGGAAGAAACCCCTTAGCTAATAAAACACTTTTGATTACCTTTTTTTGGCTTTAGGATTGTTTAAAAACAGTTAAAAATGAAATTTTTCAAAGACGTCATCTTGGTTTTGAACTTTAAAGGCTTAGCCCACAAATAGCCAGCTTTGCTTGATTTTTTTTCTGCATGCCAGTGGAAGTGAATCTCCTGGTGATGCAACTCTAGGTGTTTGTGCTCCTCTCTGGGTTTCATAGCTTTGGGCCTGCCTGGGGTTGGAAGTGCTAAAGCTTAGTCTTGAATTCAGCTTTAGTCTGATGCTTGTCCTAGCAAGGGTGATTTTGGAATTATCTCTCAGTCCTGCCATGCCTGGGTGAAGGTTGTGCTGGTCTTTGGAGAGTTTTTGTGGTGTCTGAAGAGGAGCCTTGAGAACTGGAGCTGGCAGTCACACTGTGGGGGGAGTGTGTAAACTTAGTCTAAAGATAATTTACGGTTTCTAAAGCTGCTGCTGAGTAAAACTTTCCAAGGCTGGCTCTGACCTAGCTCTCATCAGTGTAAAACCGACAACAGTCATCTCAAAGTAGCATTTTGAGTTGTGTGGAGGGGAAAGAGGAAAACTTTGCTTTCCCAAAGGCTTCATTGGCTGTAGCTCTGCAGCACGTGAGCAGCTCTCTTCTTTCGAGCACGAACCACGGGGTCACTGTTCCGTTACCTGAGCCTTGACTGGTTTAAACTTGGTTTATTGGTTTAAACTTGGCTCAGAGCGTGGTGTTTTTTTACTGGGTTCGTTTTGCAGCAGCTGTGATGTCAGGGTTCTGATAACCCCCCCGGGCTGTCTCTGCAGCCCTGCTCCCTCCCCGCGTTCCCGCAGCCGCGCGCCGGCACCGCCGGGAGAACTTTGGGTCACGCCGGGTTGAGCTGTTGGCAGCGACGCTCGCGTGTTGGCAGGAGCTTCCCCAACAAGATGCTGGAGAGCAGGGGAAGATTTCTCCTTGTTTTTGCAAATTAGCAAATGAAACCCTAAATAAGTTGCTAAACTCAGTTTCCTTCTGTTGGGTTAAGAGGAGGGGAGTGCTTGGAAACCTTCGAGATCTTAATTGGCCCGAGCGTGCTAAAAACACCTTCTTTCCACCCCAGGCGCTGCTTCTATCTTTCCAATACATTTGGCTCGTTCAGTGGCAGATCATTTTTATAACACTTGAGAAACTGTATAGCTCCAGAAAAACAGGATGTGTGCCCTGCTTTATATTTTGGATTTGCTTTCCAAGTGTTTTTGGGGGTTGCTGAGAGCCCGGCCCTGTTTCGGGGCGTTGAGGCTCAGCCCGTCGGTTTGGTGCTGGTGTGGTGATAGTGACAGTGGTGTCCCTTTGTTGAGTGATTTTGTGCTGGGGTAACGACCGGTTTTGTTTGGGCACAGATACCCAGCCGGGCTCCCCGGCCCTTCCCTGGTGCTGGGTAACGGAATTTCCCTTTGCCAAGGACAGTTCTCTATCAGCTCCCAACCAGGAGCACGCTGAGGTCACATCCAGATACTGTCCCCCTTCCCCTCCCGAGCTGGGGACAACGAGTTTCTCATTTCTTCCTTGGGCTGATAACGGTGATTCCTCCTTCCCACAGAAAGCTCTGGAAGTTTTTTTTAAGCAGTACAGTATTGTTCCGAACTGTTTTCCAGAGTTTTCTATGTTATTATGTTAGATATTTGTTAGATATTATTATGTTAGATATTTGGCTTGTTCTTCATGGCTTTGTCCACTTCATTGTGCATCTGATTTGGCGTTTAAAAACTTCAATTAAAATATTAAGTTCTCTGTGAGCTGCAGAACTGGAGGGTGTAGTGGAAGTCCTGTTTGTATCTCAATTTGGGCAAGAAGCTGGGATTATGAACAAGCTGTGGTAGGGCTTGAAAACCTGGGAAAGGGTTGGTTGGGCATTCAGGGGGATGGTGGGAGAGGGAGGCCAAGGGGGGAGATGGAAAATGTCACTGACAGTCAGTTTGAGATGGAGTTTATCTGACAGGACCAACCAGCCAGCGCTGGCAGTGTGAGACTATTTCTCTAATAATTAAAGTTCCTGTTTGTAACCAGTTTTCAGGGTGAAGAACCAAAGTTTGGGCATCTTCTAAGACTGTGAGGGTTTTCCTCTGAGCCAGTAGATGAGGTTACCCCAAAAGGGGCTGACATGCACCTGGGGTGTCCCAGTTCCTTCCTGGCAGGACCTGAGTGCACATCTGTGTATTTAATTCACGCAGATACTGCAGGGTGGATATGGAGGTGGGAACGCCTTCTCAGAAGGACTTCTATATTCAGGTATGGCAGGAGAATTTTGCTGCTGTTCTCTTCAGCTGATTATAGCTGAGCAGTGGTTGGAGGGGAGCTGGCTGGGCTGTGGGTGTTCCAGTCCCTCCCTGCCTGCTCACCCGCCAGGGACTGCAGAGAATGCTCTCCACTTCCAAAACCTTCAGTCTCACCTTACATTTTCTTCCTAGTCAGTGTTTTATTGTTTTTAAATAGCATTTCAATGCTTCAGAGCATAACCACATTACAAAATGTTTTGTCTCAAATACCACATCTGGGTTCTGGCAAAGGTGACCCTTGGAGTCTCTGGCTCAGAGACTCTCCTGATCCATTTCTTTGTTTTTTTCCTTGAATTTTTCTGACTTTCTCCCATTTACTCTTCCATAGTGACAAGTTATCCGAGATCTTGCTGTGTGTGGTGATTTCTTGCTTTTAGGGTTCCATGTAGAGAGCGAGTCAGTTTTTACAGTTCCCCAAGGAAGTGATGTGCTGTTATTCTACAGAAACCACTGACATAGCACATTTTAGGTCTGGCCTGCTGACTTGGGATTGCAGTGAGCTTTAAAGTGACAGTAAATCACTTGTGACCATCTGCAGCCACGGTGGCCCCGGGAATGATGGCAGTGGTGGGGCAGACGAGCCCACGGCCACCCAGTGCTGCAGGTCTGGTGACACCACACCTGAGCAAACGTGGCCTCAGGGCAGGTGTCTTGTCACCCAGAGCCTGTACTGGTGTCCCCAGGGTGTGGGGACATGGAAGCTTCTGAATGGGGGAGAGTGAGAAGCTGGAGAAATGGTCTCAGCATAGGGAATGTGTCTGGTTGAGCCTTTGTAGAATCATGAAATGGTTTTGGTGGGAAGAGACTTTGAAGATACTCCAGTTCCACCCCCTGCTGTGGACACCTTCCACTAGACCAGCTTGCTCCAAGCCCTGTCCAGCCTTCTGTCGCTTCACCCCACAGGAGTTTGGGTACCTTGGTTCCAGCACAAGCTCAGAGTTTGCTGTGTAAAGCGGAGTCTCCTTTGCAGTGCTTCTCCTTCTGTTCCCAGACGGGTCCTGGCTTTGGCAGGACACGCTGAGGCCGGGCGGTGACCGGGCGGTGACCGGGCGCTCACCTTCCCTCAGGGACGAGTGTCTCCCCTCGGCTGCTGAGCCCCTCTCCTCCTCTGGGCTGTGCCGGGGAGCGGGGGGCTCGCCGAGGCCCGGGGCCTCATTTCCTCAGGAAACCAGGCTAAAAATACCGGGGCAGTGCTGCACGTCGTCCGTCCTGAGCAGCCTCTGCTCAGCCTGTCCTCGAGTTCCTCACATCCACGAGTGTCGCCTTAAATGTGGCCCTCTCACTCGGGATGTTCCTCCTGCTGTCCATGTACCCTTTGCAGCCCCGTCTTTCAAAACCAGCCCTCTCCGAATCCGTACTCTGAATATTAGTGTCCTTTTTGGTGGTGGGAGAGCACCCAGCTCAGCGGGAGCTCTCTGTGGAGAGCAGGAAGCTGCAGCTGGAGTCAGAAGGGTGGCCAGTTACACAGGCCAGTGAGAGCTGTTGTTCTAATGGAAACGATGCACTTTTCCTCGTGGAAGGTGGTGGGATCTGCTTGGAGTTGACGTGGCTGCGGAGGGGCGTGGGTGGGCTGTGTCAAAGAAACAACAGGAGTGGTTTATGCAGGCAAGAAGTCAGGGCTTAAAATCGGGGCGCCTTGGGTGCCACCATCTGCTGGTCCCTGTCCCTCATCCCTTCGGGATGTTCCTGCTGGGCAGGAGGGTCTCCTGTGCCGTGGATCTGCAGTTCCATCTCCCAAACCCCCGGCTGGGATCAGGGAGAGGTGCAGAAAGAAACCTCGTCAGTGGGAAGTGATCTCAGGCAGGAGATTTGCATGAGGGAAGTTGAGTTCTGTGGCTGTTAAAAAAAGTGGGTTTTTTTCAAGTATTAATTGAAAAGCTGGCTGAAACTCTGGCTGTGTTCTCTCCTAAAGTGTTTTGCAACATCCCACTGAAATTACAGACAAATTGAAGCTGAAACATTGCATTTTTCCACAAGTGTGGCCAGGCTCCAGGACCATAAAAAGAGTTTGGAGAGGCTGTAAAACACATGTTAAACAATTTTTTACTCGAGGCACCTTTAGAAACATTTCTTTTCAAATAAATTAAATATTTAACGTAGAAAATAATATTAAAAAATATATATTGGTAATTAGAAGCATTAGAAGCAGAATGTTTCTTCCTTAGCAGATGCATATTAAGAAAGTGATACAGCAACAAATAATAAATGAAATATAGTAAATTTTGGACTATATAAACTAGTGATTGTAATTAGGGATGTTCCTTTCAAAGGCAAATGTTTTGATTTAATTTCTTGGTTGGTTTTTTCAGTAGTTACTATACAATACATACTAAATCAGAATTTAAAAAATAAATGATTGTGAGATTTAAAGTCTGGGAATAACTGGACAGCGCAGAGGCCATGTTGTTTTAGGGTCTTCAACTCCTAATCTGGTCAGAGAACCTCAAAATTTGATGCTGAGATGAATTTATGAATTAAACGCTGTTGTATTTTTGCACAAGCAGGAAAAGTAGCGTTAGTGATGTCTACAAAGGATATATTTTATATATTTTAATTGACGTAAAATGATTTTAAAAGCATATTTAAGCTCAGCGTTATTTGCCAAGGAGGACAGACTTTAGATCTTGGCACAGAAGGTATTAGTACAACTCTAGTGAGGAAGCAATGGGCACTTCCCGTATTTTTTGAGTCTAGATGCATCTTTTTAAATTAAAGAGGGTTTGAAGAGTGTGCCTGCAAACTGGAGATTGAGTCAAGCTGTGAAATGCCAGCGATATGTCATGTGTTCTGTATGTATTATTTTCAGTTTTTACAGAGGAGGAAATTTTGATATTTAAACTTTTCCAAATGTCAGCTGGTTCGGCACAAAATAATCTTGAGTCTCAGTCTCACCAGGAGCTGCGTGTCACCGGGAAACCTCCCGGGAGCTGAAAAACAAGGAAGTTGTTCCATCTCAGAGCAGTCATGTGGGAGAGGATGCAGCTGAGGGGTGGAAAGGAGCTCTGGAAGCTGGATGTTGGGAGTTGTCCCCTCCACACAAAGGCTGGAGTGCCTTGAGCTGAGCTCCAGACCCCAGAACTCCGACACCACGTTGATCAGGGCTCGGAGCAACCTGGGCTAGTGGAAGGTGTTCATCCCAGATGGGGCTGGATGAGCTTTCACATGCCTTGCCACCCAAACCATTCCATGAGCTCCATCCTTTCCCTGCTCCTTCTAAATCTGGCATTTATTGATGCTTTATCCGAGGCTTTGGGTGACTCCCCAGGCTGACCCTGCATCCAGCCTCCTTGTTGAATTCTCCAGAAACTGCAGGAAGGGGAGCTGCCTTTGGAAGTGTCACTGGCACTTTGCAAAGCTCCTGCCCGCAGGAGCATCTTTGCCGTTGGAGCATCTTTGGGAAAGCAGCTGGAGGTGTGTTCCCTGTGCAAAATGCTGCTGTTACTGTGTCCCCTAGGAGTTACCAGACTGGGAATTTCTGTGTCCATTAGTCCCATGCAAGGAAAAATACTCAGTTCCTGCTGACAGCCTGAGGAATCATTAGGACTGGTGACTTCCAGTATTTTTCCTAAGCCTCGGCAGAACCTGACTTAATCTTTAATGAAAACTAGAACCCAGCGTGCTTGAGACTTTATATAGCAACCAGCCCGACCAGTTCCGGTGTCCCACCTCCCTGGGAGGGAGTGCTAAGGAGCTGGTTGGTCTGGATGCTTCTAAGGACGGTATTTAAGGTGTAAATGTGGTTAAATTTTACACATTAAAGCAGTGTTTTAGCCCAAAGATACTCTGCACACACCCTCTGCAGCAGAGCTGGGCAGAGCTCACAACCCACTGTTCCTTTGAGAAGAACAGTGAATTCTGCCGGTGGCTCTTCCTGACCTGTCTGGTCTTTGGGAGTAATGCTAGGAAAAAGTTGCTGTATATTTTCTTAGGGGTGGGGAGTGTTATGTGCTTGTGGTTTAATAGAAAGTGCTTTTATTCTGAGGCAGCTTCTGTGTCTTCTCGGGGGATGGTCAAGGACTCTAAAACCTAAAAACTGGGTGTTGGCTTCCAGGTCTGTCCTTCATGAAGCCCCCAGGCAGCTGTGGGGGGTAAATTCCAGCTGCTGAGAGGAAGGATGGGGAAAATTTGTGAAAATGAGCTTTGACTTCTATCTTTATTATTTTTTTACCTGCTCGGTTTCCTCACCTTGTTGTGGTGCATCTTCCAACCCTGAGTGCGGGTCACTCATCACAGCAGCTCAGCTTGATGGGCATCATCTTCACTTAGTAACAGGATCAAACTTAGGAGATGAATATTGGGAGGGAATTCCTGGCTGTGAGGGTGGGCAGGCCCTGGCACAGGGTGCCCAGAGCAGCTGTGGCTGCCCCTGGATCCCTGGAAGTGCCCAAGGCCGGGCTGGACAGGGCTTGGAGCCACCTCGGCTAGTGGAAGGTGTCCCTGCCCATGGCAGGGGGTGGCACTGGCTGAGCTTTGAGGTCCCTTCTGACCCAAACTATTCCAGGATTCTATTGAGGAAACTTCCCCAAACCAGTTGGTTCCTCAGGCTGTGAGTGCTGTGAGGGACAAGGAACCAACAACTCCAAAGGAAACAACACATAAAGACAACTTTCTGTGGAGTTATCTGTAAACAACAGATCATTGTAGCTGTAAAACTGTGTAGAAATCCAAACTGGTCACCAGACGTTGCACAGGTGTCATCAAAAAACTGCTCGGGGAATACAAATATGGATTTTAGAAAAGCTGCTTGGGGAATATCATCCTGTGTTGTGGAAAAATTCCTTGGGGAGCGTAGTGGGGCAGCTCTAGCTTCAGAGAGCCGAGGCACAGTGGGGCAGGTGTGTCTGTCATGGTGGGATCCCTCAGACAGCATTGTTTGGATGGGATTTGGGTCAAGTCCTCAGTTCCAGGTGAAATGGGAGCTCTGGTGGTCTCTGAAGCACCTCTGTCCCACGAGAACCCTCCAGGTACGGTGTGGTTGCTGAATCCCCGGGCTTGGGGCTGCTCTGTGGGAAGCGCTGGTGAGGAGGTGGCTGTCGGAGCTCTCCTGGCTGGAAGGCTCTGTCCCGGCAGGCTCCCCTGAGGAGGAGCTGGAAGAGGCTCCAGGAAAGGCACATGAGTGGGGCCAGCTGCCAGCTCAGCACAGTGCCGGCGCACGTCGGCTGTACCGGCACGGCACGAACCGCTCCCGACCCCGGGGTCCTGCCAGGGGCTCCTCCTCATGCGGGGATGCTGGGTCACTGCACGGGCTTGGGGCACCTGGTCTGGGGGGGACCGAGAGGTGCATTCCCTGCCGAGAGGCAGCAGCGCTCGAAGGCAAGCAGGAGCGACCCAGACACACGTGGGGCGAGGTGGTCACAGCCTCCCTTCCTGCTCCCTCCAGGAAACCAGACCGGAGGAATTTTTCACATCTGGCAGTAGTGATGCATTTTAGAATTATTTTCTGTCAAGGCAGAGCAGCTTTACAGTGGTCTGAACGTCATTTGTAGCCACCGGCGCGTTGGTGCGGTGCCGAGGGCTGACTGACAGCCCGGGTGGGTCCCGGTCCTTCCCGGTCCTTCCCGGTCGGGCGGATCTCCCTCCTCCTGCAGCGCGGCCGGAGCCCGACGTGGCTGCTCTGCCCGAGTCAGGGCAGCTGCTCCAACAAGTTGTGGTCCTGGGCAGCAGCGAGGCCCGTGGGGGAGGCTGCAGGGATCCGACAGCGGCATTCCCATATGGCTTTCATGAAAAACACCTCATTTGAGTCTGGTTTTTGATCTGCTTCCTGCTTAAATGTTGAATACAGAAATATATTTATTGGGGTGGAGGGAATTAAGACCTTTTCTGCATGTTGTAATTTCTGTTACTAGTCTTGGTTTTCTGTAAACCTGCTAAAAAGGATATTTCATGTCAGCTCCTTCTGCTGCAGTCCAGGCTTAAATGCTTCCCATCCGTTGTGCCAGCACAGCCGCTTGTTGGAACTGAGAGACAGAAAATTTTATTTTTATTTTTTAAAAAGACAATTTTTTTTGTCTGACTGTATTTGTTTCCAGCTGAATTAGTTCCCTGCTCTGATGTGCAAGTGTGGCAGGTCGCTGAAGAGGGTGGAATCATTGGATGTGGTGGTGCTTTTGGATGAAACCCTGGGTGTGATGAGGACTTAAAAGTGGTCTTTAGAGGTGGTGCAGTTATTATACACCAGCTGTGGTTTTCAAGGTCTTGGCTCTGTGTTTTCTGTTGTATGAACCACTTGGTGCATATTTGAAGATACAACTAAAAACCTTAAGGTAATTGAATAAGTTGGTGGTGTGGTGGCAGCAGAGCTCACCTGGCCTTCCTGGTTTTTGGTGTGTCTTGGTGGGGTCACTTGTCTGTAACTGGCTGGGAATGGTTCCTGCAGGGACATGTCCTGGCAGTTACCTGGGCTTTGTCTTCTATGCTTTAAAATCCCTTACATAGGGAAAATTGATCAAATGGTCTTGGAGCTCTGGGAGATGCCATGACAGGAATCACCAAATATTTAGGGTTGGAAGGGGCTGCTGGAGATCATCCAGCTCAAGGCAGGGGCACCTGGAGCAGGTGACACAGGAACATGTCCAGGTGGCTTTGGGATGTCTCCAGAGAGGGAGACCCCACACCCTCCCTGGGCAGCTGTGCCAGGGCTCTGCCACCCTCCATGGGAAGAAGCTCTTCCTCGTGTTGAGGTGGAACTTCTTGTGGTTTAGTTCACGGCCATTGCTCCTTGTCCTGTCACTGGGCTCCACCAAAAAGAGCCAGTGTTGTGTTGTAAAGGTACCAGCAGTGCAAGGCTGCTCTGCCTTCGGGGTAAAGGGGTTTTTCCCCCACCTTCCCTACAAATGCTTTCTGTACTTTATCCTGGTTGGGCAGTGAAGTTGCCTCTTTGAGATGAGCTTAGAGTTTGGAAGCTGTGCCTGTGTGTCCTTGCTCCTCAGCTGAGCCATGGTTACAGCTCCGTAAACCCGGGTTTGCTGGGAGAAGCGATCCGTCCTGACGGAGCTGGAGCCTGTGTGTGTGGTGGGAGAACTGGGAAAGGGGGGCAGAGCATGGAGCACCCCCCACCGCCCCCAGCCCGCTCGCTTCCTCCCAGCCTGTTGTTGGCATGCCCTGCGTATTCTCCCTAGGAATTAACTTGTCCCCAAATCGCGGCGCCGCGTACGCACCGATTTTCCAAGCTTCCCTGCACCTGTCTGATGCGCTTTCCAGCCTCGGCGTCACAAAGCTGTTTGTCATTCAGGGGGGACAATGTCCCCTTGTGTGCCGGGCTCCCGGAGGGAGGGGCTGGGCGGGGGCACGGCCCCGCTGGCGGATGGGCTTCCCATGTGAAATGAGACGGGAAGACAAATTGCTTCCAGAGCGCAGTTTCACACAGGCGGGAGCGCGATCCAGCGCCCGCTTGTCACTCACGTTTCCCTTATCTGGGTTAAATATAAAAGGGGGCAAATGGGGGTGAAGAGAACATGGGAAGAAAAGAGCTTTTCGAGGGCTCTGAAGGCTCTGCTGGTGAGCTGCCACCCTGGGATCAGCCACGGGTTTGGATGGCCTGGAGCTGATCCCATACAGATGGTGCACCAAGATCCCTGGTGGAGCCAAGGAACTTCCTGGTCATTTTTGCAGGAATAACTTGCTTCTTTTTCCATGTTTCTTTTCTGGTGAAACTTTCTCTGTAGGGTTCTTCTCTTCTGCCTGGGAATATCACAAAACTTTGTGTGTGGCTGGTGTTTATGTTGGTCTTTAGGCTTTACTGTAGGAGAATCCAGTGGTTTTTCCATATTGAGTACCTGTATCTTAAAGAGGACACAACAGTGTGACACTAATTTTCTTATTCTGATAAATAAATAGAAATGCCTAGAACTTTAAATAAATGTGCGATTAAAGTTCAGTGGAGATGATAGAGAAGCTAAAGTCCAGGCGCTGAATCTGAATTATCTGTATCTTTGGAAAGCACAAGGATTCTTACAAATCGTTTCCCAATAGTTGAGACTTCAGTAAAGCTTAACACTTTTCATGACTTGGGAGATCTTGACATTTTTAACTTGTCCCAGGTAGAGGCAGGAGCGGAGTTCAGCTGGCTGCTCCATTAGGAAAGATGGGAAGGAGGAGAATTTCCATGCTCTTTGCTGGCCCTAGGAGTGAATCCTGGCCATGGGAGTGAGCCCTACTGTGCTCAGCACGGTGTCCCTTTAAGGGCTGCATTACAGTATTTCATTGTGGCAAGTGCAGCATCAGCACAGCAGCCGGCCGCGTTCCCTGCTGGCAACCCCGGAACGCGGCACGGGAGCCTCCTGCCAGGATGGTCCCTTCCCGTCCTCTGGGATGCTCCGTTGCCATCCTGCGGCCCAGCTGCGCTGGTGGCAGGAGGTGAGTGAGGGCACACCACGTTCCCAGCTGGCTGCTGCGCCCTGGAGAATGGAGGGATGGAGGGAGAGCTGCCAGGGGAATGGGCAGCGACGGGAGGGATTGTGAGGGAGACAAGGGCTGGCTGCAAGAGTGTAGGGAAGGAGTTTCCACAGAGAATTTCCAGATGGAATTGTTCAAGGCCAGGTTGGATGAGTCTTGGAGTAACCTGGTCTGGTGGAAGGTGTCCTTGCCCGTGGCAGGGGTTGGAGGGTTGGAATTTTAAGGTACCTTCCAACCCTAACCGTTCCGTGGTTCTGTGGTGAACCAACGCTGTGGTCCTGCTCCATCCCACTGGTGAATCTGGCCTTGGAAGCCCGGACCAGTGAGGGCTCAGGGAGTTACCAGACTGTTACTTGTTGTTCTTTGTGTTTGCTCTTGTACCTTTAACACACTCTCATCCCTGGTTGAATTCTAAAACCAGGAGTCAGTGTGGTACGTTTGGATGTGGTTTAGTGGGCGTAGTGGGATTTGGTCAAATGTTGGACTCGATAATCTTGGAGTTCTTGCAGTGGGAACGGTGTGGAGGAGGCTGCCAGGACCTCTCTGTTGTGTGTAGTTTTCTCAATCCAGGCTAGAGGAAGAGAAGGAGGAAAGGGAAAAGCTCGTGTTGCTTCTCTCAGCAAACTCTGTTTCCCAAGTCTAGGCAGTGGTGGATCCGCGGGGTGGTTGTGGGGCTGGGCTGTGGAGTTTCTCAGACATGGAGATGCTCCAGGGAGAAGCCACGTGCTCTGTCAGGGTGTGGGCAAGGGAAAACAGCTCCTGACCCGAGTGTTATCCCGGACACGAGGATGTGCAGCACATCTCATACCCCGCTCTGGAGGGTGGTTTGCAGGGCGGCACGGGGACAGAGGATGTAGCAAATACAATATTGGGAAAGATGAAAAAACGAGTGGGTGGCAATGAGAAGGAAGAGGAGGAGACAACCCAGACGATGAAGGAAAACAGGATCTTCTGTAAGAGATGGGAATACTGGAAGGAAGCCAGGAAGGAAGCCTGAGAAAATGGAGAGAGCAGTAGGAAGGCTGGTGTTGCTCTGATAATTCCAGCAGGTATTCCTGGCATTCAGCTTGCAGAAATGAGAGAAGCCTTTGAAAGTCTGGTGAAAACCAGTGACAGGCACGGAATAATTTGAATATACCAGAGTTAAACTTTTATTGTCTTGCTGTATTTTCCACATGGGATTTGGTGTGTGCTGTTAGCTTGTCCAGGAAAGAGGGAGCTGACCTTGGGAAGGGCTTGGGGTGCAGGTGGGTGTCACCATGGCAGGGAGGATTGATCATTCCGACTGGAAGATTCAGGCTTTTCTGTGCAAAGTGATTTAATGGATTTTTCTGTGGATTCTGATGGGGAACTCACTCTTGGAGGTGGTGTGGGCAGAAAGCCTCATGCTGTGTGAATGGTGCCTGAGTTCCGTGCTGGGCCCCGAGAGCCGCCCGGATCCCTCCAGCCCGGCTGAGCGCGGCGAGAGGAGCGGCAGCTCCAGTTCCAGCTCCCGCTCCGGCGCTGCATCCATTGGGTGGTAAAAATAGCTCTGCTGCTGGCGTCAGTGCCAGGCCTCGCATCTGGCTTCCCCGAGCGGGGATCGAGCGGCTGCAGCCCCCTCCCTCCCTCCCTCCAGACAGGGTCAATTGGAGGACACATGGCTGTGAGTGACGGCTGCGCCGGCCGCTCGCCCTGCCCTCGCCGGCCTTTGGGAAGGGCCTTTGTGCTGGAGGCTCCCTGCAAACCCGGCCCTGGGCCTGGAGTCGAGGGTTGCCCCACCTTAATCAATCCGTGAGGGAAACCAAAAATTGTCTCCTGCAGCCCGAGGGGTTGTTGGGAGCCTTCTGGGCGTTCAGGGAAAGGTGAACGCCCGGCTGAGCGTGCAGATCGTGTTTTGCTCCTCTCTTGCGCAGGTTTGGCTGAGTAGGTGTTCAGAAACAGTTTTATGAAGTCGGCTGGTTCAGTGTCGTGATTTCTTTTTTTAGTCTTGCTTTTTTCAGCGTTTAAGCTCTGGAAAACAGGGAGATACCAAGTGCAGGCAGGAATGCTCTCTTTGTAGACACGGAAAGAGACCAAAGCAGCCTTGCAGATTGCCTTGAAAATTGGGTGGTGTGTTTGCAGCTGCTCACCTGCATGACTGCCAGTGAACAGCGAATGTTTTGCATCATTGTTTAAAAAATTAAATTATTTGAGCTCCAAAGGGTATTGCAAAACTGTTCCATACTCAGGCTCATTGTGGCCACATGGGCTGAGCTCCGTTCCCAGCCTGCCCCAAACCCTGACTCACCCCCGTGCCTGCTGATCCGGGTTTCAGCTGCCATCGTACACGTGCCAGGAAGAATAATTTACCCAAAAAACCTGCTGTGGGTGTTTCTGCTTTGATGTCAGTCCGTGACCAGCAGTACCTCATTAGTGGGGCTCGCTCTGCTCACCGTGGAAGGTCCACAGAGGATTTCCCTTCCCGCGTTGCGGGTGAGCCCGGATGGCTGCTGCTACCCAGCAGATGTTCCTTCTGTTTGCAGCCCATAATTCCTAATCTTTCTCATGAGAAACATCTCAAATGGAGCTTCAGGATCTGCTGAGCTCTTCCTAGTGCTGTACCCTGACCTCCAGAGCACCAGGCCACCAGCAGACCTGGAATCCTGGTGGTGAACCTCACTGGGAGCTTCCATCACTGCTGCTCAAACCAGAAGTATTTTTATTGTAGTAACTGGACAGATATTTTCAAGTTATCAACAGTTTTGTTTTCAAACAACTCATGAGAAGCTCCTAGTTTTCTTTTTGGGGAATTCAAAGCAGTTGTTGACATACCTTGTGGAGTTACTACTCTGCTGGCAAATTCCCTGTTTTTAACATACATGCATGCTGTGTGTGTTTGTGTGCTTGAATTTGGGAAGGCTTGCTTGTTCTTTCTCCAAACTGCCTGTTCTAGGGCCATCATTGTATTTTTATCATGAAAACCTATTTAAAGCAGAGGAGAAATGAGAATATCTGGGGAGTGTGTAACTCGGGAGTAGTCAGAGGCACAGCCGGGCCGAAGGAGGAGTAGGGAGGAGTAAAGAATGTGCCCTGGACACCCACGGGTTCTGAATTTCATCTTTTTGTCCTTTTCAAGGCACAAACCCGAGTGCTCTGTGTCCTGTGTGGTGGGGCTGAATTGCTGGGTGCTGGGGAGGCTGGGGCTCTGAGACCTGTTTGGTACGGGGGGGTTCCACACCTCTCTGTCAGTGTGTGTTGGAGGAGCCACACTTTCCACCTTTTTAAAAAGAAATTAGGTCAAATACTGCAGTTGTGTGAGCAAAGTCCAAACAGGTCACTGATGTGATGTTGGGTCATCGCTGGGCTTTCAGCCCTGAACTCCTGGGAGTGAGCTGGGGTGAGAACCACCCCTGTGCTGGCAGGTTTTTAGGACTTTTTTGGGGAAAATTTGGCAAATACCTAATCTCCACAACTGTTTCATGGTAGGCTGTGAGATATTTTTTTTTTTCTTGCACTTGAACAGTATGAATTTTGCTGGAATTTTTCTCTGCCCCTTAACTAAATGAGGCCGGAGTAGCCAAGCCTGGGCTGGGCTGCCTGGGAATTTTGAGGCACCTCATTTCCCATGTTCTTTAGTGGAGNTTTTTGGGGAAAATTTGGCAAATACCTAATCTCCACAACTGTTTCATGGTAGGCTGTGAGATATTTTTTTTTTTCTTGCACTTGAACAGTATGAATTTTGCTGGAATTTTTCTCTGCCCCTTAACTAAATGAGGCCGGAGTAGCCAAGCCTGGGCTGGGCTGCCTGGGAATTTTGAGGCACCTCATTTCCCATGTTCTTTAGTGGAGGCTGTGTCCAGCTGTGGAGTTTGTAGGTAGGGGTTTGTTTGTTTGTTTGTTTGTTTGTTTGTTTGTTTTAATGAGATCTTACTCCATAAAAATAAAAACTCTTTGTATAAAATTACATTCTCTTTACTATTGCCTTAAATTTTTTAGGATGTAATGATGGTAAGGAAATAAACCTGATGTGCAGAGCAGAGAGTTAATTTCTGTTCCCTGTGTGCATCATGGAAAGCATCATCTTTCATTTCAATCATTGATTAGCAGCTCCAAAACCTGCTCCATAGCCTTCAAATCCTGAATTCTCAACAACAGAGTTCATAGCTTGTCGTTGGAGCAGCATAATTCAGCCTCAGCTGGTTTTTGCTTCCTTTATCTGGTCAGTCAGCTTGAAAATTTACCTGTCTGTAATGAAAAAACAGAACTGTACCCTTGTCATGAGGTTTTGCTGAGGTTTAATTTGTTTAAGCTTAGAATTGGGCCTGTGGCAGTCTGTGCTGGGAGTGGGGACAGCTCCTGCTGGCCTGTTTGTCCTCACTTGGCTTCCTGGGGTGCTTGTGGACCCTTCTCCCAGCAATATTCTACTTATTTCTGCTCAGGTCTGATGGTTGTGGCTGGTTTGAGGTTCAAACCTTCCAGGCTGCCCCAGCCTCTCCCCTTCCCCTTAACGTGTTTCCTGCCCAGGTAGCGTTGGCCGCTCTGGGGATGGAGTTGGCTGCTGGTGACTAACCCAGCTCAGAAATCCACAAGGTTTTTGGGATGTTTTGCTTCTTGTTGGCTCTTTATCCCGCAGAGCCAGACTCTGAGCCTTGCCCATGGCATTAGGCACCCCAGGGCCCCTCACCACGCTCGTCCTGCCATGGCAGGGTGTGAGTCTGGGTGGTAACGAACCAACGAACGAATCTTATCTCCATAGCTCATGGTATTTTGGTTTTTATCTTCCCTCCTGCCTCTTCAGTTATGGATGGTATTACCCAACATTGGGATTGGCTTTAGGAGCTGCTGCAGCTCGTGAGGGACTTCTGGGGTGTGAGTGGGGCTCAGGGTCCTCCTCCCTGCTCTCCCCACACCAGGATGTGACAGGAGCTGCCTGGTGGGACCTTGGTATTTGCTCCAAGTGGCCCAGCTTTAAAGGAGGTGGTGGAATCCCCATCCCTGGAGGTGGTCAAGGAAAGACTGGATGTGGCACTCAGTGCTCTGGTGTGGGTGACAAGGTGGGGATTGGTCACAGGTTGGACTCGATGACCTGGGAGGTTTTTTCCAGCCTCAGTGATTTGTGAAGAATTTGAGTGTTTAAACTCAAAGGAGCGTGTGTTATTTGAAGTGATGCTTTGGAGTTAGAGGAACTCGGATGGAAAAGCAGCTGGTTGGTGTTGCTGCTCAGTGTTGAAGGAAGGCACAGTTGTATCAAACCCAGACTGCTGTACTGACTCATAGGTGCTTTTAGGAGCTGGTTGAGGCTTTAACCTGCCCTTGCAACAGCAGAATCCTTACAACTGGCCTCCAGAATAATTTCTCCTAGAAACGGTGGGCTTTGGGAGGTGCAGTTGTCTGATTTTCATTTTTATTTATTTTTTAAGCGATCACATTCGTGTGCTCCTGCACCACATTTACCACGCCATCAGCTGCTTGTAATTGCTTCCAACTGAAACCAAACAGGGAGTGCTGTGGTGGAGGTAAAATGCTATTTTATTTCAGGAGGAGATTGGGGAATCTCTGGGTAAACAACCCAATTCAGCTTCAAAGCCTTTTCAGCCCCGGCGCATTGTTCCTCCCCGGAGCCGCGCTGCCTCGCACCCTAATAAAAGTGGAAATCAGGAGTGGGGGGATGGGGACGCAGCAGAAAACACAAGCTGAGAACTGCAGATCAAAAGGACAAACAGAAGCAGAAGGCAGGGAAAGGGAGGCACAAAGAGTCACAGCTGAGCGTGCGGAGCCTGGGAGGGATGGAGGAGAGACAACAGCTATTAGAGGAGGCCGGGAACAATGGGCTGAGTGGAGCCCGGGTTTAGCTTTCATTTCAGTTTAACAAAGCTGCCTTCCACCAGCGGAGCTCCACGGATGCTGTGCCCTTAATTCATCTTGAAAGTTGTTGGCCTGCTGCTCGCCGGGGCGCGGGCTGGAGATGCGCTCTGGTGTGGTGGCTTTCCCCTGCCAGATACACGGACCTCTCCGTGGATGGGCCCTTTGGAAGGCCACAGTGATGAGTGTTTTTCCCCATTCATACTGTGGCAAAACCTGTCTCAGTTTGAGTTCTTTTGGGTTATAGAATCACTGAATCCCAGAATGGTTTGGGTTGGGAGGGACCTGCCATGGGCAGGGACTCCTTCCCCTATCCCAGGTTGCTCCAAGCTCCCTCCAATCTGGCCTTGGACACTTCCAGGGATTGGGAGTCCACAACCTCTCTGGGCACCCTGTGCCAGGGCCTCACCACCCTTATTAGTAAAGAATTTTTGGTGGCTGAGAGTTGGAGTCGGGGGGACTGTGGGAACCAGCCGACAGCGGCTCTGCGCTGGGAATGTCTCACACAGCCAGAACGTGCTCCCTGAGCTTCCCCAGCTGATTAAACCAGTTCCCAAACCTGGCAGCCTGTGAGCAAACCCAGCTTTGTTAGTAAAGCCTCCAGGCTTTCGGGGCAAGTATTTATTGTAACAAATAATTTCTACTGGCTGAAGAATGAGGAATATTATTTCTGTGGAGTCGGCAGTACGTGTTGCTGAGGCGAGAAGCCTGGCCATTGGTGTGGTCCCATTCCGGCTGCCCTCGGCACCCCGTGTCCTGGGAATTCCGTGTCCCTGGCATGTGGGCACACAGGCTCAGTCCTGCCTTCTCTGGCTTAGTGCTGGAAGCTGCTTATTCCCTCTCCCCATCTGCCTCGCTCCACTCGGAGCTGTGGGGGCTGACCTGTGGCAGCCCCTGGTCCTGGGGTGCCCCTGGAGCCGGGAGATCCCCAGGGAAGTAGCGGGGTTTATCCAGCAGATGGGGAGGCCATTCCTCAAGCTTGGAGCGGGCTTTGGGAGGTTTTCATTCCTGGCCTGATTCCGGGATGAGGGCTGTGCCCGGGAGGTGCCTGTGGGTGTTGGGAGCCTTCCCCTTGGCCAGAGGAGTTTCTAGAGCGCGGTTTGATTGCGAAAAGAATGGCTGGGCAGGTCAATGCTGCTGTATCCTGCTCCTCCCTTGCAGCCCATGTTTGCTTTCCTTTGTTTGGGTCCCTTCTTGCTCTGACTTGTTTCCCTCAGCTGCGCTGGCTGCAGCTTCGCGGGGCGAACGCTCTACCTGGGCGCTTAATTAAAAGGAGGGGAGATGTATTCCAGAAATCCTTGGCTTCCTCGTCTGCGTGGAGTGTGTTGCTGAGCTGGTGGCGGGGAGAGGAAGCTAGTGCAGCATTCAGCTGACAGAGCATCTGAATTGCTGGTTGGGGCCCGGGAGTTCAGGAGGGGGAGGGAGAGTGAAATGGATGCTGAAATCCTGAATCTGCTTCTTAAATTTCCTCTCTCCCCGGAGAGGGAGGGAGCGAAGTTCAGCGTGGCGTGTTTGGCTTGGCTCCCTGTTACCTGCTGTCTCCTCCGAGCCGAGTGCTTGTGGCAGGGATAAAGGATGGAGGTTTAGGGTGGGAGAAAGGACTTTTTCCTTCAGCAACATTTGCTTGTTTGTGGTGGAAGCGCATTAAAAAAAATAATCCAGCATTATTGAGGAGCGAGTGGGCGAATCACTGCATCAACTGCCATGGTAACTCCTAAAGGGCTTCACCCAGAGCTGTCAGAGCTGGATTTTTAGTGCTAGAGTGACTTTTAATGTACAATCCTTTCCAGGCCATTTAATTATTTGGTCTCCTCATTTAATAACAAAACAACACAAAACCCCTCTTCTCTGAACTACCTTCTCACTGATGTTCTCCTCTTTGACCTGAATTCATCTGAACCGTGGGGCCCCGAGTCAAGCACTGCACTGGTGTTTGTGTGCAAGGACTGTGTGTGCTGCTTGTGTAGTCACGGAATCAGGGAATCGTGGCACAGCTTGGTTGGGAAGGGATGTTAAAGCACATCCAGTGCCACCCCCTGCCATGGACAGGGACACCTTCCACTATCCCAGGTTGCTTTAAGCTCCATCCAAGCTGGCCTTGGACACTTCCAGGGATCCAGGGGCAGCCACAGCTTCTCTGGGCACCCTGTGCCAGGGCCTCCCCACCCTCACAGGGAAGGATTCCTTCCCAATATCCCATCCATCCCTGCCCTCTGGCAGTGGGAGGCCATCTCCCCTTACCCTGTCTCTCCATGCTCTTGTAAATAGTCTCTCCAGCAATCTCTAGTCCTTGTAGAAACAATCTCGTGGTGGTCTCAAGCCCAGCAGGTGCTTTTGGGACCTCCCTGGGAACCCGTCCCATGGCAGGAGGGCAGTGGGATGGCTGCTCTCCTCCTGCCCAGTTCCTTTGGCAGGGTGGCCCAGTGCTCCTGGTGGTGTAGGGGGAGGTGGGGACACCTCCATGGCCTCAGCACCACGTTCCTCTCATGGGAACCATCTCATCCTACCCAGCCGTGGCAGCAGCATGGGGAGCCTGCATGTGCTGGGTCACCCAGCAGGAGTGTGGCACCCAGGAGTGGGCCAGCCCTGCTTTCATCTTCCATCCCTGGGTCTGCGTGAAGGACCTGTGATGGTTGGGAGTGTCTCTGAAGAAGGACATGTGATGTCTGTGAGGCTGCAGTGTTGCTCACCAGGCTGCCCTGGCACATGAGGGTCACCATCCAAACCACACCTGGCCCAGCTGTCCTGGTTCCTGCTACTTTATACTCTGCCACAGGAGGGAAATCGGGAAGGAGGGCATTTGGTGCTCAGACGTGGCTGATGGGTGGCTTTGGGGAGTCTGCCATGGATGGACTAGGCGTGGGAGGTCCTTGGGCCTCACAGTCCTGTGGATGGGGTGTCTCGGTGTGATGGGTACACCGGGATCTGGGTGCTCAGAGGTTTCAGGGTGTTTCCTGGCATGGGGTCCCTCCCAGGATGGGCTGTAGCTGCACTTGGAACCTCTGCATGAGGAAGCCTGGAATTCTGGTCATGGCCCTGGCAGCTTCCTCTGCAGCACCACCCATCTTAGCTTTGCTCAGCATCCCAATGGAGTTTAAAATGGTTTCATCCTGAATAATTTATCTCCCAGAGAGAGAGAAGAGAGAGACACAGTGGAGGGAAGAGGGGAGGGGAGGGCTGAGCGTGAGCAGGGATGGGGGCTCACCCCGGAGCAGCTCTGTGCACTGCTGGGCTTTGTTGCTCCCGGCATTTTCTGCTGAACAAAAGCTCTGGATCCCGAGTAGAGGCTCCCGTGGGAGCCCTCCTGACCCCTGACCCGCCCTCCTGCCACCTCCAGCACCTCTTTGTCACTCCGGGTGAGCCAGGGCGTGACGGTCTGTGGTGTGACCGGTTCGCCGGAGCAGGACACGGCTTTACTACGGGTTGTGAGCTTTCCTACAGGGTTGCACACTGGAGGCAGGGCTGCCTCCCTCCCCACCGTCCCTACACGCTGCCCTACTTCTCGCCGGGCTCAGCCAGCTCTTGCTGCAGCCCTACAAAGAGGTTTGAATGCATTAGTTTACATGGAATTAATCTCCAGATTCCAAACATGCTTTCAAGCTGGTTTGGCCTTATTTTCCTGCAAAAGGAGGCCAACTCCGTGTTGTAGGCAGGGGCTGTTGTAAGCGAGGGTTGAGCTGGAGCGGGGAGAGACCAGCACAGGCACCATATTCAGGCCATTAAAAGGAATTTTTGGCTCATGGACAAAACAAATTGAAAAATCTCCTTCTTTGTCACCACATCAGCAGTGATGGAAAAACAGAGCGAGGTTGTGGGGTGATCCTGCTGGTAGCCGCTGTGTCTTTCCGAAGGGATTTGAGGTTCAGGTTTTGATAGGAAAATAGTGAAATGCTTTAAATGTGTCACAAATGACTGTATAGAAAATTGTGGGTGAGGGGAGCGATGGAAAAATGTTACTATTGGGGATCAGGAGAAACTGGAACACTGAACTCTGAGGTGAAGCTTCCTGCAACAGGTTGGTCTGAAATTCCCAGCGCTCCTTTGTCTGCTGGCGGAGCGATGCTGGCTGGGGAGGGAACAAGGAGCTCAAGTGCTCCTGGGATTTTTTTGGATAGCCTGTCATCCCTGAGAAAGGAACAGTTGTGTGGGGGTGGGGAGTGTCGTATTCAAAAGTGGGTGAAATGGAAATGAGCCAAAATTCTGCAAATTTATAAGGAGCAGCAAACAGAGATTTCTTTGAGGAAAGGTCGGAACGTTTGTTGTGAGCACAGCCCTGGTAGGAGTGTGCGAGGAAATGGAAACTGTGCTCCACTCTGCAGGGCTTTTTTCATCCTTTAGCCAGGCAAAGATACACAAAGCTGCTTATTTTGGGAGGTGGTGGAATGTTTCTGTAATAATTTCAGCAAATTTTGGTTCACATAGAGCATCTGTAAGAGCAGCACACCCCCAGCTTCATGGAGTGTGTTCTTTGTGGGGAAAAAAATTGCTTTCCCTTGAATTTAATGGCTTTAAGTTGACAGAGGGCAGGGTTAGGTGGGATATTGCGAAGAAATTCTTCCCTGTGAGGGAGGTGAGGCCCTGGCACAGAGAAGCTGTGACTGCCCCTGGATCCCTGGAAATGTCCAAGGCCAGCTTGGAGGGGGCTTGGAGCAATCTGGGCTAGTGGAAGGTGCCTGTGCCCATGGCAGGGGTGGAATGGAATGAGTTTAAGGTCCCTTCCAACCTAAACCACTCCAGGATTCTATAAATTTTAAAGTGGTTTCACCCAGAAGAGTCTATGCTGGGTTTGGTTTTCCTCCCTGTTGAGTATCCCACATCTGCCAGCTCCCCATGCCTGGCTCATGGATGAACACCCCGAGGATACCTGTCCTGACTGTGGATCCTGTGGAAGCCACGCTGGGCAGAGCTGGGGAGCACACAGGGCTCAGCCAGGAAAAGATGATTAGAGAAGGAGCTGGGATGGTTCTCAGGAGGGAAGGGCTGAGCTGAATGCAGGAATAATGCAGGAATATCCCCGCGGGGTCCTCGCAGCACACCTGGGAGCTGCTGGATTGCTAACAGCTCCGATTAGGACTTCATTTTGGGCCGACAATCCTTTCCCCTTGTTGACACGGAGCGTGTAGGAGCACGTAGTGTTTGAAACACAATATGCAAAGCACAGTGTTAGTAACCGACTCCAGAACATTCCTGCGCTGCGGCGAGGCTGCCCACAGCCTGCGGATTTCATCAGCTCCTCTGAGCTGGCGCAGGGAGGACGTGGAAGCGGTGAGCTGGAGTCACAGGAGAGCACGAGCCGTTCGCTTGAACCATTCCCCCAGCGCCCGCTGGACCCCGTGGGTGTTTGCCCTTTCCAAGGGGAGGGAGATCCCAGCCTTCTGCCCCTTCAGCCGGCGTCGTGTCGCCGGAGCCAGGACGGAACATTCCCATGCCGCTGCTGGCGGGGCTCGGCTGCGCTTCCCGGAGCTGGGCGAGGGTTTGGCCACGTGAAGCGGCCACGAGGCGCGGGGAGGTGTTGGTGGTGAGCGCTTGGCTGGTTGCCCATGGGCAAGCAGAAACCCGAGTTATCTCCGGCAGATAAGCACCAGCAGGAAAACACGGCAGCCTGGTTTGTCTGTAAACAAGTTCTTTCGCAAAAATGTCTGCCTGGGATGACTGGCAGGGAAAGTGAGGAGCCAGGAGCGTGCCAGCGTCTGGCTGGGGAACAGGGAGCGTCCGGCTGGGCATGGGAAAGAGACGCTGCAACAAACGGCTCTGCCACTTTAAGCTGAGTTAAAACCCACACTGATATCCACAGTGCTGCTGGGCCTGAGCGCAGCCGCTCGCTACAAATATATGAAGAAAAAGCCACCAAAATAGAAAATGTCATCATCGCTCACGGGGCGGCGAGAGCCGAGCGCAGCGAGCGGTGGCAGAGTGGGACAGGAAGTCTCCTCCCCCTCCCCGGGTAGTGCTGATCAAAAGGATCTAAAGCTTGTTTACAACATGTATGCAAAATCTAGTTGGGAAGAAGTCTGAGGGCTTTGCAGACTGGGGTGCACTAGGAGTGAGCGATGTTGTGTTAATGTAGGTTAAGCCTGCAGAGCTTGTGACCCAAAGTCAGAGAATTGTGGAGTATCCTGAGCTGGAAGGGACCCACAGAGATCATTAAGTGCATCTCCTGGCCCTGCACAGACACCCCAACAATCCCATCCGGTGCCTGAAAGCATTGTCCAAACTCTCCTGGAGCTCTGGCAGCCTTGGGGCCGTGCCCATTCCCTGGGGAGCCTGGGCAGTGCCCAGCACTCTCTGGGGGAAGAACCTTTCCCTGATATCCACCCTAAACCTGCCCTGACACAGCTCCAGCTGCTCCCTTGGGTCCCGTCCCTGGTCAGCAGAGCAGAGATCGGTGCCTTTCAAGTCATGGCCACGTTGTCCAAAGCGAGAAGAGGTGCCTGGCTTTGTGGGTTGCATCCAGTGGGCTGCTTGGAATGCCCACTGGAAGCGTCCTGCACCTCTGCTAACGAACACTGGCTGTCAGGAAATCTTCAGAGTGCTCCAAGTGAATGTCAGGACCTGGTGGGGCTGCCATCCGTGGGGTCATTTTCCTTGGGATGAGTGTTTCGTGTAGCACTGATGCCCAAATGTAGGAAAGAGCATTTGGCATAGGAAAGATGAAGGTTTTGGAGTGGTTTCAGAGTCTGGAGCAAAATTGCAAAGGTGCTTCTAGGCTGATGATGGATCTCATGTTTGTGTGTGTGGAAACAGGTGAGCTCTGCACTCTGAAGTGGCTCTGTGCAGCCTTCAGCCTCGTTCACCTCCCTCTGCCTCGGCCAGAGGCATTTCCTTACCTCATCAGGAGTCTTAAGGCTTAATCCATTGTTTGTAAAGCTCCTTAAGATCCTTGTTTGGGAGAGCTGGAATCTGGAGGATTAAAACCAATTTATTTTTGTGTATCTTGTATAATGTGCATCTCAAAGACTTTGCAAGGAAGGAGGAGTTGTGAGCCGGATGGAGATGGCAGGTCCGGAAGGTAAACACGAGGGAGGAAGCGGCAGGGGAGAACAAAGAGGGAAAAAGCCAAAGGCTGGTTCTCTGTGCTGGAGACTTGGCTGTAAGGATGGTGAGTTTCTAGCCCTGGGGGAAAGGGCTGGATGTAGTAGAGCTGTCTCCCTCTTAATGCCACTTAGAGACCCATCTGGCCTGTGCTGCTGCCTCAGGAAGGGCAGTGGCAGCTTTTCCCTTGCTGTGTCTGCTCCCTCTGATGGGGAAGCAGGAACCTCACCTGTCCTCACCCCGTCCCTTCTGTCAGCTCTAAACACCAAATAAGCTCATAAGAATTAATGTCGGTGATCTGGACAAGGGGCATTTTGGACACCAGGTCTAGGATGGTCAGCACTGCTGCTGTCCCCCTGGGCAGCTGCCACAGCCTCTCCATCTCCAGAGCCTCGAGTGCCACGTGTGACAAGCCAGGGAAGAGGTGACCTGGTGCTTTGGACACAGGTGGTGCCTTGGCTCCTGTGGGGAAGCAGAAACTGGTGATGAAACTCTTTCCCCAGGTGCAGGCCAGAGCGTTCTGTGTAGGTGTGTTGCCATCATGTGACCCTTTGCATTTTACACACAGTGTTTTCCCATGTGAACTTGTTTGGGGTCACAGGACAGGAGTGGTAGCCAAATGTAGGATGGGTCTCCTTTGGGATTTCTGGTTTGGGAGCTCACCAAGAGATGTCCTAAATCCTTGTGAGGTTACAAGCATCGAGGCAGTGGTTTCCAAATGATGTCAGAGCACACTTGAGACCCTCGGGATTCTGTTGTTCAAGCCCTATAATCCTGCAGGACCTACAGGATAGGAGAGCTTGGCAGGAGCCCTGACAAGCTGGTACCGGTGGTACCAGTGGTGTGCACGGGGGCTCGCGTGGGGCTGGAGGTGCCTGAGCCAGTGCTGTGTGTTGGCAGGCAGGTGTAGGTGTGGTGCAGGAAAATTCCTGAGGTGTGGGTGTGCTGGAGCCAGGGAGGACGAGCTGCCAGTGCCAAGGGCTGGGAACGGGCAGCGCCCGGCCCCACCGGGAACAGCACTTGGTGGCACTGGGACTCAACAAAAGGGTCCTGGGACACTGCTGCTGTTATGTCTTGGCACCGTCAGGGTGGGTTTATCCTAAACTCAGCAATATTTGTTGGTCACAGTCCCCTGGGATCAGAGCAGTCAGAGTTACAGATTCTGCAGGGAGTGGGTGGGACGGGCTCCCCGCGTGGCTTTGCGCTCGCAGAGCTAATGGGATTAAGGGAGTATTCACTGGGAGAAGAAAGGAAGAGGCTGGGGGCTTCAATGGGGCTCAGAAGCCTTGTTTCATGCGTTGGGAGTGGGAAACACAGGCTATTGAGCTTAGCAAGGAGAAAGTTGGGAGCATCTGGTGGGTTGGAAGCCTGGCTGTGCTGACTGCCAGCACCGGGGCAGGGTCTGGGGGTGCTTGCCTCCAAAACATCTGCTGCCCTCAGGTTTGGGATGACCTCACCTGACACCCACCCTGCTCTCCTTGTTCTGGGAGGGTTACAAATAGAGACATCCCTCCCTGATGGCAATGGCAGCTAAAGAAATTAAAATAAAAAATAAAGTACCAGATTCCTTAGGAGGGTTGCTAGTGGGAGAGGAGCTCAGGCTGTGGCTGTAGCAGCCCTTGCATCTGTAAATATGTAATTAGGCTCTCCTTTAGTTTTCTCTTTGTTTGAAAATACCTGCTGTGGTTGGTGTGAATCTGTAGAAATGCAAGAATTTACTCGGGGAACTTCTGTCACCTGTTTGCTGATATCCTGCAGCAAGTCATTCTGGCTTTGAAAAAGTTCAGTAATTTGAACTATTCTCCTATTTTTGTTGTTCTTCACCTTTCTTCCTTATATCTGTGACTCTCTTGCCTCATCCACTATTTCCTCCTTAAAATCCAGTTGCTTCACACTCCAGCTCCCCTGTTTCTGTGCAGCTGGGCTTGGTACTGCAGCTCCAGGTGCCTTTGCTTTACCCCCCATGACCAGCACTCCATGATCCAGCACTTGGTGCTGCCTTCCCTGCTTCCTGTCTCAGCTCTAAGTTATTTAATGGGAACTCAAAGTGCTGTTTGAGCTCTAGAACTAACATTTCCCTCCAAATACATTTTTCCTTTTGTTCTGCTTGATCTTGTGACTATCAAGTAGTTTAAATAAAGCTCTTTTTTGTCTCCTGCACCCTCAGCAGCGAAAGATGGGAGCTCTGAACAGGCACCAACATTTTCTCTTGCACGGCAGAGAAATAATCCCACTGAACGACTGAATTTTCCCTCCCTGGAGACCTTGTGCATCCCCCATCCCCAAGCCATTGCACCGTGATAAAGCAAATGGAATATTGTGCATTTCAGGAGAATTTTTGAATTCCTCAGGGTTAATCCATGGCACGTGAAGAGCCTTGGAGCAGAGTTTTATGAAGCTCCATTGCTGATGCTGGAGCCAGTAGCGGATATTTCAGGTTTTGCTGCTGTCAGGTGTAAGCTCAGCAGGTGCAGAGCACTGGGGCAGAGCTGCTCCAGCAGGACATGGGCTGGGACTGCTGTGGGGAGGGACTGGGATGTATTTGAGAGGGAATTGAGGCCTGTGTGCTTTTCACAAGGGCTCTGCCTGTTGTGGGGTCAGGGTGGGACATCAAGGCTGCACTCCTTGGCTGATCTGGGACGGAGCAGGCAGGTGCTGTGTTGAGGGGAGAGGAGCTGGAGGTAAAGGTTGTGTCAGAAATCTGCTACTGATCTTTTGGGAATGAGCAACAGCCAGTTATTCCCAGTGTCTGAGCCCCTTCCTCTGCTGGGGTCTGTGGGTCTGTGCCCCTCTCTTTCACTACTCTTCCCTGGAAGTGTCCAAGGCCAGGTTGGATGGGATTTGGAGCAGTCTGCTCTAGTGGAAGGTGTCCCTGCCCATGGGGTGGAACTGGATGAGCTTTAAGGTCTCTTCCAACACAAATCTTTCTGGGATTCTGTGTTTCAGCCCCTCTGTGCTCCAAACCAACAGGCTGGAGATATCCTTCCCTGCAATATCCCACCACACTTTTATTGTCCTCTCCTTCTTGACTTCATTATGTGTTGATCTCTGTAACCTGTTTAACATGTGTAAATACTGAAATGAGATTATCTTTAAAGAGCCCTTTATTAAAAATGTACTGACTGTCCTAATCAGGAGAAATGTGCCCGTAGCTGCTTTTCCCTTTGCTGCGTTTCCACAAGTAGCGAGGGCAGGCTGGTGAATCATCTCACCGGGGCTGCAAGCTGGGCAGGTTTCTTCACACACCGAGCTGATGTGATGCTGCCAGTGTGGCACGACCTGCACGGGGAGGTGGGTTTGCTCAGTTGGAAGGGTCCCAGGGACACGTGCTCTGGCTGCGTTTGCAATTTAAACATCTCCAAACCTCACTAATCTGTGGTTGGTGGCCCTCGGTGTGGTGAGTGTGGTGCTGGTGCCTGCTCGGCTGACATCACCAGACTTTTTGGGTGTGCGGCAGCAGTGCCCAGGGATCTGTGCCTGGTGGCTGGCTGGTCTCTGGTAGATCAGGAGGGCTCAGTGAATATCCCCATCCCTTCCTCTCCCACGCCAGCCGCACGTCCAGGCAGGTGCAGCTGACATGGGACCTGCACCCCGGTGTTGTGTCGCTGGGTCCAACCTCCCTGCCCAGGGTACTTCACCCCACAGCCCCTCCCTGGGGAGGGGGTTTAGAGCAGAGGAAGGTGGGGTACAGCCAGTGTGGGGAGCTGCCAGGGCGCAGCCTTCCCTGGGCACGGGGGCTGTACCCAGAAATGGCTTCGGGCCTTGCACGGGCATTTTGGGCCCTGCCATGAGAATGATACGTGGGGGGCTCAGATGAAGCTGCCTCTCAGTGCGTGGTTTAATGAGCTGCAGTCACGGGAGTTCAGTGTTCGTGTGTAGAGCAGGGCCAGGAGGGCAGGGGGGCCCTGGAGAGGCACCTGAGGCCCCAGGGCCACCTGAAGAGCAGCCGGGGGTGCCGGGCCAGAGGGGCCAGAGGGGCTGGCCGTCCTCATCACAGCGGTATCAGTCGCGCCCAGGGCAGCAGAGCCCTTTCCTGAGGCCTTGCAGGCAGCTGTGCCTGCCTCTGCCTGGGATCCTGTTTTTCCCTAAGGGACTGCTGGAAAGTCCCCTCGTCCATGTGCTGTTTATCACAGGGTGAGCAGGGTGGTCTCACTGCTTTTCCATCGGTGTTTATTGCTGGAGCTGAGGAGCCTTTTCCGTACGGTTCTGGTGGAGCCTTCAGCGCGTGAGGATGATCAGAGAAGGGTTTTTTTCCCCTTGTAAAATATATTCCAGCTCCAGTTTGTAATGTGGCGAGAGGGGGAGTGGGAGAAGGGAACAACAGCATTAGCGGATGTAGAAGTAGCTGGAATGAGAAGCTTTTGTGCCATTAATAACAGTCCTGGCAGGCAGCCAAGGCTGGGAGTGTGGGATTAGCCTGAACAATCAAGACTGCAGGATCAAAACAAGGAGGCAGGAACAGCGAGGTCACACTGCTGCCATCTGCGCTGCCGCAGTGGTGGGAGGGAGCGGAAGAGGGGGATGCGCTGGAGGAGCGGTGCCGATAGCGCAGGCAGTGGGGGGCCGCCGCCCCCAGCCCGGCCCCGCGCCCCTGCCGCCGGCTCCGGCCTGGGGCCTTCACCTCCGCCCCTCCGCAGGCGCTTCCCGAGCCCTGCAGGGGAAGGCGGCTGCAGCGTGCATGGTCGTGTTAGGAAATGGCTTCTGAAAAACCAGCGGCGGCTCGGTGGGGCTCGGCCGAGCGTCTCCGAAGGGCGCTGGGGGGCTCGGGAAGGGGGGTCCGTGTGGCAGTGCCGGTGGCTCGCCCCAGCCTGTTCGTGACTCCATCTGGTGGCCCGGGGGTGGGCAGAGGTCAGCGGCCGGATTCGGCCGCAGCTTTGTGTGGGTGAAGCAGCCGTGTCCCTGCCCGGCGTGGGGGCCGGCCGGCCTTTCCGGGGGCTCCACGTGCGGCTTTGCATCGCCCTTCCAAAGGAGCGACTGGAGATTGCAGCTGAAAGGCGATTTTTGAAGCAGATGGAGGCAGATCTTGTTCTGCTTCACTCTGACCTCCATCAGCCTTTGCTGAAAAACCTTCCAAGAGTATCAGAGGCAAAAAGGATTCGCGTCAGTTGTGCCGCTTCTCCTCTCTTTCTCTCTGACCCAGTAAATCTCGCTGTCCTGTGAATGTAAATACAAAAGCTGAAGCGCGAGAGAAGCAAAGCAGTGTCCCACAAACAGCCTCCCAGCTCTTGCTAAAAATATCTCGGTGCGGTGCAGTAACTCCCAGGCATTCTTTTGTCTGACTGCTTTTGAATTCCCTAATTGAAGTTGGTTGGAGGGCAGTGCACCAGCTTCCTGAATAGCTCAGATGTTGATTGTGAGTTAAAAAACAAGAGCAAAATTGTTTTCCCTTTGTGCCGCCGCGCTTTTATTTACCTTCCCCCCTCCCCTCCCCTCCCTCATTTTTAATCTCTGTTTTTTTTTTTTACTTGCAATTTTATTTTGTGAGACAACCACATTAAATCTGGCTGCAGGGAAGGGGCTGGGAGGCAGCGAGCAGGAAGACACAGTTTTGGGTACGTGATGCCACGTGCACCTCGGAGCTGGGGCTCCGTCAGAAGCGTCCGGGCTGGCGCAGCGATGCCCTGCAAATGGAGCTTAACGTAGTAGGAAGTGTTAATAATATTCCTAATTGCCTACTAATAACTAAATCTGTGGAATTTGGCAGCAACTGGGGTATAGTTTTCTCCTGCAATCTGTCCATTCCCTCCAGAAAGAACAGAGTTGCTTCCCTGACACACAGCAGCGAATCTTTAATTCACTGGAAGTACTGGGGGGAGCTTTCCAGCTTCTACGTGGCCTGAAACCCATCCATGGAGCTTTCAAGGGTGCTTCCCTGGATGAAAACTGCCATGTTTTGGTCTAGCACTCCAGATTTAACAGAGGAAGGATAAAACCAGGCTGTTTCCCTCCTTTTTACCTTTTTTAGTGTTATTTTTCATTTGGACCTGGAACCTGAGAAATCCAGGCGTTCCCAAAAGGCTGCTGGAAGCACACATGGAGTGTACAGTTGGCTCTGCTGGCCATCCAGGGATGGTTCCTGGGCTCCCATGGGGACAGGGAGGAAAGTTTGTGACCAGTAATTTCTGATAAGTCATGGCCAGTCCAAGAATCTCCCAGAATATTGGCATAAATGAAATAAATTGGAATATTGGTTATATATTGGGTAAAAGGGATAAACCAAGAATGCTCTGACCTCTGGCAATGAGATACAGACATTGCTTTTACCTTAGTAAATTAAAGGCTTGAAATTGTGATGGAGGTTGGAGAGAAGCTGCATCAGATGCTGCTTCAGGAGCCGGAATTTATTCAGGCTCTCCATGGTGGGAGACATTTCGTAGCCGCTCAGCAGCAGCAGAAAAACAAGCACAAATTTTTCAGTGTTCAGGGATAACTGCAGTGAGGCCTGTGGGGGAGGGCTGTGCCAGGACTGGAATACCTCCCTGGAAAACCTCCCCATCCCCTGCACAGCACGTGGGGACGGGGCTGGCCTGGGGGGCCCGTGGGGGAGCCAGGCTCCTCCGGTGCTTTCCTTGGAAGTGGAGCATCTTCCCAGTCTGCCACACACTGAGCCAAGATGCCACACAGAGTGAGCGGGCAGCCTCCGAGCCCGGGCTGCTGCTCCTGCTCTGCTGTACGGGAGGATGAGTCTGGGAAGAGCAGAGTCCTGCCTGCACTCGCCCTGCTTTTGGTGCAGTGATGGGAACCAGATGGGGGCCAGATTTCACCCCCTTTCCTTGCTGCTCTTCCCACAGGCAAATGGACTCTGCAGCAGAGAAACGCCCTTAGGGATGCCTCATCCCTGGAAGTGTCCCAGGCCAGGTTGGATGGGGCTTGGAGCAGCCTGGGACAGTGGAAGGTGTCCCTGCCCATGGCAGCAGGTGCAACAAGATGTGCTTTAAGGTCCTTTCCAACCCTGACCATCCTGGGATTCTTTGATTGTCCAAAACCTCCCTTCCTGTCAGTGCCTGCTACTTGTGGGAAGTCTGGGCATGGTGGCATGGGGCTGGATCTGAGCTGTGGAGTTGCAGCTGGGCTGTGGGGCTGGAGCAGGATCGCGGCCCCGCGGTTGTGTCCCCTCCACTCAGCTCCCAGGTTAACGTTTAACCTGTCTGGGTTTCAGTCCCTGGGGTTGTTTGGTGTTTCAGGGCACTTTGTGTGGCTCTCAGCAGCTCCTTGGAGAGGCTGGGCTTATCGGCTGCACAGGAATGTGAAGAATTCATGGGGAGGAAGATGAGTTTTCCCGTTCCCAGTGGAGGGAAACCAAGCCTGGGCAGGTGACACGGTGATGTTTTATACACACAGCAGCTCCCAGCTTTGGGAGCCTCCGTTCATTTTCCACCTGGCCAAAATATTTTGCTCTGACTGTGAACCTTAGAGGGGAGGGAGCTCCAGTGGAAAAGTTGACGCAGCCTTATCTGCGGCGCAGCCTCTGCGATAGAGGAATCCGAGCCCTGGCTTATGTCAGGCTGGAAGCTCTCCCCTTCCCTTCCAGCAAACTGCATTCCGTTGCCTTGGAGCCGCTCCTTCATCAGGGGCACATCCTTCAAGGAGTGTGGTCAAGAATACAGGCCTGGGTTAATTTTAAATACATCTTGAATTCCCCCATGGCTCTCTTTGTTAGCCCAGTGTCTTGTGAATGGTCCTCCTTGGAGTGCCACAGCATTCCCAGCATCCCTCCTTCAGAAACTTCAGCCCTTGCCTTCAGCGTGCAATTATTCTCGCAGGAGTCATTCAGGTCATCTGTTCTCCTCGTGCAGTAAGTGACGCTTCTGCCCATGACTGATGCTGAACATAGTCCGGGGTCACCTTACCCAGCGCTCGGTGCCCGAGGCTGCTGTTGCAGTGTGTGTGAACAGGCTCCCAAACTTGCTGCCGGCGGTTTGTTAGCAGGGAAGAAGCCCTGGGACTCAGTTTGCCAGCAGTGCCCAGACCCCTCGCTGGCACGGTGGGGCTGTCCCGCCTCAGCCTGGTGAGGGGGGAGCTGCTGCTCCCCTCGTACCACAGCCCCCATAGCTGACCCGAAACGGCGGCTGCGGGGTCAGGCTGACATCTGGCACCGCGGCCAGCAGGGGAGGGAGGGGGAGTGCTGGCTGGAAGGGAAGGAGCTGGAGGAGGAGGGGAAGGGAGAGGGGGAAGGACAGGGCTGGGAGCTCCTGAAGCTCCGGGGTGAGACATTAAGCAGGAGAAGGGGCAGGATCTAATGCTCAGTGATTTTTGCGAGCGGCCAAGGGCTGGCTCGGGGCTAAGGGCAGCTTGTTTGCAGTGAGGCACTGCAGATGACAACAACAACAACGGGGGCAGTTAATTGCCATCTCTCCATCACGCCTTGGTCTGCGTTTCTCTCAGGGCAGGATGCGTTCGCAGATGGATTTTGGAGGTAGCCAGGGGACAGATGTGTTTTGTTCTTTGGTTTTGCTCACTGTCAGTGCTTGGTGACGCGGAGCTGCCTCTGCCTTCAAAGGCCATGGTTAATGTTACAATTTCCTTCCTGCTATGAGCTGCTGTTCTCTCTGCTCACACCTTTCTGGAAGCCTTTCAGGCTACAATATTCCCTACTTGGTTTTGTATTACAAGAGTCTTTTTCCGGAAGAGTTGAGAAAAATCTTTTCCTTTTTGCTTTAGGTACATAAAGGAATAATATTCTATTCACCTGCTAAAACCAGCCCAAGGTTTCAAGAGGCCAAGCCTGTCGTGGTGTGTTCTGGTGAGGGAAAACATTCCCCCAAGTGGAGAAGCTTTTGCTGCTGAAGCAGAGCTTTAGGGTTGATGGTGTGTTGTCCTGGTGAAAATTCTCTCCCCTGGCTTTTGGGGATGAGGATTCCCCTGCTCCCAGCTTCCATTTCTTCGTGGAAAGAGTGGGCAGGCATTGGAAGGGGCTGCCCAGGGAGGTGGTGCAGTCCCCATCCCTGCAGGTGTTCAAGGACTGACTTGAACGTGGCACTCAGTGCTCTTAACTGGGTGACAAGGTGGGGATTGGTCACAGGTCAAACTCAGTCTTGGAGGTCTTTCCTTTTCCATCATAAATGATCCTGTGATTTTGGAGTTGCCTGAAAAGCCCCCATCCTGTTGCACGCTCTCTGTAGACAAACAGGGCTGTTGTACCTCTGACAGCTGCCAGTTTAATGCTCTGGAGTTGCATTTCCTTGCAGGAGGCTCAACCTCATGAGGCAGCTTAGGACAGAAAATCCAGGTTCCATTAAAAACCATTGGAAATGAGCTCCCAGGTTGTTCTAAGGTAAATCAATAATGCCTGTAATCTCCCTGGCTGGACTGAGTCACCAAGCCAACAGTTCATTTAACCACGTTTTATTTTTTTAAAGCACTTTCAAAATCATTCCTGTTGATTCTGACTTCTCACTCTGAATTGCTGTTACGAAATTCTCAGGCAGCGTTTGGGTCTGAGTGCTGCCAAAGCCTTGGTAATTCCCTCAGCCCCGTGCCTGGGAACTGGAGTCACTGCAGGGCTGAGCCTGCACTGGCTCCGAGGGAGCCACAAAATCCCTGCGAGTTTGGGAGTGGTGCTGGTCTGGAGAAAGACAGCTCCTTCTCAGTGTTGCACTAATGGGTCTTGCTGATTTTTTAGTTTATTTCTAATCAGCTTTAATAAGCGACTTGTCCTTTCTCAGAGCAAATACTCCAAACTTGTGAACCTTCCAAGCAAAATGTGAGAAAGAGTTATAAATGGTGCTTTTCTGGTACAGATTTGAGGCTATTCAATGAATTTTTGTAGTACTTTGTGTCATGATAGTCATCTTTTTGATTCTCTAGTAGGAGCCTTGCAACCAAGTTTATCATCTGATGGGAACTCAGCCTTATTTAACAGCATTTGAACTGCCAGGTACTGAAATAATGTCTTGAATGGGGTAAGACTTGGCTTGGTATAGGGCTGTGGTCTTGGAAAACCTGTATTCCCCCCCCCCCCCCGGCTATTACTATCAGATTTTTCTCTTTAGCTGTGGCACAGAGAAGACTGAGTTGCTGGAACATGATCTATTTTGATTACTAAAAATCTTAGCACTGCTAATTTAGTCAGTTGGTACGTTACGAACGTAGAGTCTGTGTGTTCAAACTGTTCTTGGGTTTTTTTTTACTTAATAAGTTCTCCAGATAGTTGCCATGGAAATAATCCTGGATTCAGGGAGGATGTGAAGGCCCCGAAGATGCGGCGCGGTGGCAGCCGCGTGTGGTCTGCACGTTCCGGGCTTGGCTCAATGACACAACCCCATGTTGTGACTGGCTCTGGGATGGGAACCAGCTTCTTCCTCCCTGGGCTGTCCCAGTTCCCCCTTTTGGCGTTTTGGGCAGAATCTTCCTGATTTTCATAGCACAGAAAAGTTGAAGAAAAGGCTCACTGCTGGTTTTCAAGGCTGATTGTTTTTCTGTCTTGTCTTTGCCTGAATCACACTAATATGAAAAGGTTTGGCTGTTGGTTTTGCCTCACCTGGGTCTCTCTGGCTGCTGGGGGTCTGTGCCAAATTTGGGGAGATTGCCCTTGCTCCACTCCTGGAGCACTGGGAGCTGTGCTGGACGGGGCCTCAGCAGGAACCACCCCTGAGCCCCTGTTTGTGCCACAGAAGAACAAGCCTGCTTCCTCTGGGCCTGAGTTTTCTTTTTCCACAACTTCCTTGTTGTGCAGATGTTGTGTTTTTGGTGAAATCTATGTGTGTGGTTTCCAGGCACTGTCATCAGAATGTGTTTTGTGTGGCTTAAACCAAACCTGGGCTTCTGGCTTGCAATAAGGCAGCCAATCCTAATGGCAGGAGAATTCAGATTATTCTCCTGGCTACACAAGACCTGAGAAAATGGCTTATTATTTAAGCTGGAATTGACTTTAGTTTACGGCATGAGATGGATATTTGGGCTGTGTGTATCCTGTTGATCTGTGGGGCAGGACCAAGGACAGGAGCTGCCAAAGTAGCAACTCATCTTCTTGTACCAGATTTCTGTTGGAGTGATATCCAGGAGAAGCATGTCCTGCACTGATGGAGACCCTGAGTCACAGAATCCCAGAATGGTTTGGGTCGGAAGAGACCTTAAAGCTCATCTGTTCCAACCCCTGCCACGGGCAGTGACATCTTCCATTATCCCAGGCTGCTCCAGGCCCTTTCCAACCTGGCTTAAGCAGCTACAGTTGAAATTTTATTGCTTTGATGTTGATATCAGGCCAAATGAGTGACGTATTTCCAGAGTCTGAAGAGTTGTTGTGGTAGGTTTAATTTTGGGCCAACAGTGGAGGAGGTGTGTTGTTAAGTTGTAGGGACAAAGCCTTGGAGAGCCATTTTCCTGCATGGTGGCCCTGTGCAATGGGACACTGCCCCTTCCTCAGTGGTGAAATACAGGTGGCTCACAGAATGTTTTGGGTTGGAAGGGACCTTAAAGCTCACCTCGTTGCAGACCTTGTCTGTGCGCTTTAAATTGTAGCTATAACAACAACATATGAGAGATTTTCCTTTCTCAGCATATATCTATATATTAATTTTTCTTTCCTGGAGAGCTGAAGTGCCCTTTCTCCTCCCCCCCTCTTATTTGCATCCGTTGTTGAGTAGCTCTTGCTGGGATGTGTAGGAAGCCATGCAGTGCAGCCTGCCCTTCGTGTGGCACGGAAATGGAAATGGAGACGGAGATCCCATGGCTCCACCAGCGTCCCACCTCTCACCCCTGAACACGCCTGCCCTGGATCACTCAGTATCCCAGTCCAGTGACCAGGGGAGTCTCAAAGGCAGGTTTAAAACAGCCAAGTCAGCACCTTAACAAAGATGACTGAGGCCCCACCAGCTCGCTGTAGACCCCACCTCCCCATTCCTATTCCTATTCCAGGCAGCAGCTCTGCATCCTTTTACGCTGCGCTGGGTGTATTAAATTAGGGAGCGGAGTGACAGCTGGGCAGGAGCTGGGAACAATGCAGATAAAGTTGGCTTTCAGTGCTGTGACCCTCTCCAGGCTGCACGCCAGGAGACTATAAATAATTGATAGGAGCAGCCACCCTGGCCAGCACGCTAATGTACCGCACGGCTCCGGCGGCGAGCGGAACTGCGCTCCCCATTACATCACCCGGGCTCTCCGACCAGCAATGTCATTTCTCTGCTTTTAAATAATAAATTGCACTGGGAGTTGAAACACTCCTTCGCCCCATTCAAGCCTACCAGGGTGTGCAACTACACAAATGAATTTTACAGATGGTAAAATAAATTTTGTATCAAGCCGAAGAGAATTCCTCGCGGGAGGAGTTCAGCCCCGAGGATTCGCCCCGGATCGGCGATGCGTTACGGGGATCAAAGGCAGCTCTTGGTGGTGTTGGATTATGACTTTGAAGCTTGACTTGGGGTCACTGGCCTAAGTTCACGGGTAGTTTCGGGGGTAAAGTTCTCCGGTGTTGCAAGTCAGAAAATCCCCCTTGGCCGGGGCCGTGTCTGTGAGCGAAGACGTGCGAGTGGCGCGCGCCGGCTCGGCTTCCGCTTCCAACGGCTGGAGCTTCCGAGCAGTGAAAACAGCCTGATGTAACCCAAACCCTGAGATCTTTCCCTTGAGTCTGTCTGTAACCTCCTGCTTACCCACAGATATGTGGAGAAAAGCTAAAATGTGCTTTGGCTAGTCATAGAATCAGGGAATGGTTTGTGTTGGAAGGGACCTTAAAGCTCATGCAGTCCCACCCCCTGCCATGGCAGGGACACCTTCCACTACACCAGCTTGCTCCAAGCCTCATCCAGCCTGGCCTTTCCAGACTCTGGGAACAGTGACTCTGACCACAGGGGGACACTTTCTGGGTGGGCCTTTGTAGCTTTTTAAGCTCATTTTTGTGGGGCTCCAAGGATTTTGAAAATATAATTAAAAGAAGTAAATCCTGTGAGTACTAGACTAGAATCCACAAGCAGTAGGAGTTGGGCAGGTTGTGGTGCCCTGTTCCTGATAAATTAGTGGAGAATAAATAGAGAATCAAACCAGAGAGGAGTCAGTTGTTAGTATGGAAAAAATGAGTGGAATTCTGGGAATACCAAGAGCAAAGATTTGCAGTGCGTGACCAGAGCAGCAGGACACAAAGGTGAAAGATGCTTTGCTCAGCACTGAGTAAGAAGTAGAGTCACAGAATCCTTTAGGTTGGGAAAGACCTTTAGATCATTGAGAGCACCTGTTGCCCCAGCACTGCCAAGGCCACCAACCCATGTCCCTAAAGTGCCACATCCACACGGCTCTTAAATCCCTCCAGGGATGGTGACTCCACCACTGCCCTGGAGAGATGTTTGGGACTTCCAGGAATTATCTGTCCTGTGAGTGCATCTTGCAAGTCTCAAAATCTGTGCAGGGTGATTGGAAAGGGTGGTTTCTCACCTTCCAGAGAAAGGGACTTAGGGAATGATGATTTCCAAACCAGGAAGTGAGCGATGGCGCAGAGCTGCCTAAGGAAGCGTAAGCTGCTTACGGTGGATTAGATGAGTGCCTGCTTAGCTCTGCAATTAGAGAGGGAGATGGTGTGATAAATCATGAGTAACCAGCTTACCTGTCCCGTGATGTTGTTTATCTCCAGGCACATGTGCTCCAGTTTCCATAGGTGGTGGAGCATCTGCTTTCAAAGGAGTAGGTTTGGAAAAGAGGATGTGCTTTTCATACAGTTTTCTGGAGTCTCTTTGCTATCCTTGAACATCAGGTTTGCCCTGCAGCGAAGCTCTTTTCAGAGGAGCCCAGATGTGTGTCACCAAACTGGGGTCACACTGCAGGGCTGGTTTGTGTTTTCCAAGAGGTCCTCAACCCCTGGTCTGAGGCCATGGCCCATGAGGGTGGTGACACCAGCCTCTGTATACTCTTCTTGAGCCCATCCGTTGTCCTACTGCTGCTGTCCAAGAGCTGCCCTGTGGTGGGACCTCATGGGAGGCAGGAGGTGGGGAAGATAGGAGGGGAAGGTGTTTCCTGGGGGTGCAGAGCTGCAGCAGCATCTCGGCCTTGTACAGGCTCCCGAGAGGATCCCGTGGTGTTGAGCTGCTGTGGAGGTGCTTGTTCACTCCAGCTGCACAGCAAGAACAGCCTGCACAGTGCTGGGGTGTTGCTGACGTTGGTCTGTAAATACTCTGGACACAGGAAGGCTTTTATTGGGCATAATGTGTGAATTATTGAAACTGTTCCTTGCTGATGGTTGAGCTCTGGGTTATCCACCTGCCTGTGCCTCCAGCCAGTCCCTGCCAGCCTTCAGGGCTGGGAGGACACAAATCCCAGCACCAGCAGTGCAGAGCTTGCTTTTTCCCATCCCAGGAACTCTGCCATATCCTCCCTGCATCAGCAGCATCTCCTCCATCTCTCCCAGGTGTACAGCTTAGCAAACACATTCAAAACACTGCAAGGCTTTGGCCAGCTTTGGAGAGCTGGTTCATGGGAGAAGGGACTCTTTTCCAGGAAACCAGTGCAGCCTGTGCACAGTGCTGTAAACACTGTGACTGTTGTACTGTTGCAGTTGGTCCTTTCCCAGGTGATGGTGACAGGTGACTTGTGCTGGCTGTCCCTGGGGAATGGTATTCCTCAAACTGAAATACCTATCTGGAATTTTAGGGTCTCTGTGAAGATTTGACTCTGAAAGCTCAGAGGTGCACAAACCGTGATACAAGCTATGGGGAGGGGCTTCCAAATTTAGGGAATAGGTGATAAAGATGCCAAAGATTGATCATGGAATCCCAGACTGGTTTGGGTGGGAAGGGACCTTAAAGATCATCTAGTTCCCCCCCCTGCCATGGGCAGGGACACCTTCCACTAGCCCAGGGTGCTCCAAGCCCCGTCCAGGCTGGCCTTGGACACTTCCAGGGATGGGGCAGCCACAGCTTCTCTGTGCCAGAGCCTCCTCACCCTCACAGGGAGGAGTTTCTTCCCAGTGTCCCATCTAACCCTGCCCTCCCAGGGAGCTGAGGACACGCTGGTAGCCTCAGCAGGACAGCAGAGAGCAGGAGATGCTGCTGCACCTCCATGTGTGGGTCATCCATCAGCTGGTTCAGGCCAGTCCTGCCAGCCCCATCCCCTTCTTCCCCTGTGCCTGCCAGGAACTCCATCCTTCCCTGCAGCTCACCTCCTGAGCTTGGGAAAGGGCCTGTGCTATTCTTAGCAGCTCGGCAGAAGATGCAGGCAAGAGCCTTTGATGGAGGGAGCAGGAGTAACCATGGCAGTCTCCTGGAATGGGGAACCGTGGATTACAGACATTAAAAGGCATAAAGCAAATGGCAGGATTATCCTTGCTGGTGGTTTTCTAGTGAGCAAAAGGCACTACTTGATTTCCGTGTTTAGGTGAGGCACTGTAAATTACCTGCAGTTAAAAAATAATGCTAATTAAATTCAGATGCAATAACAATTAACACTGCTGATCTCAATGCACTGGATTTCCTTGCAGCTCTAATTGACAGAGAAAAAGCCCCGACCCTACCTGGGAAAAGGAGGGGGGATTTTTGCTTCTGGCTCTGTGCAGGATCCTCCTTCTGGTGCAGTTATCAAGTTTGCATTTCCCCTTTCCTTGCCTTATTATTTTTATTTTTAAGGCAAGGCACTTCACAGAACCACAAAATCATTGAGGTTGCAAAAGACCCCCAAGATCATAGAGTGTGACTGATCCCCACCTTGTCACCAGACCAGAGCACTGAGTGCTGTGTCCAGTCATTCCTCCAGGGATGGGGACTCCACCACCTCCCTGGGCAGCCCCTGCCAATTCCTGACCACCCTTTCCATGACAAAATTCCTCCTGGTGTCCAACCTGAGCCTCCCCTGGCACAGCCTGGGGCAATTTCTCCTTGTCCTGTCCCTGTTCCCTGGGAGCAGAGCCTGTCTTCTCCTGTCAGGGAGTTGTGCAGAGCCAGGGGGTGCCCCCTGAGCCTCCTTCTGTCCATGCTGAGCCCCCCTGGTTCCCTCAGCCTCTCGTGGTGCTCCAGCCCCTTCCCAGCTCCGTTCCCTTCTCTGGACTCTATGCAGCAAAATCAGAGGAGCTGGATTTGCCAGTCCCTTTGCCAGTGACCAGAGCCAGGATCCAGGAGCTGCCCCGGAGCTCTGCCCGTGTGGCCCTGCGGGTTCCCCGTGCCCGTGTGTGGTGGGTGCTCACACCGAGCCCCAGCACCTCCCTGCCCTGAGCAGAGGGCACCGTGTCCTCCTCCTTGCCTCGGTTTTCCAGAGGAGAGGGGAAGGAGCCGGGTGGTTCGGGCCTCTCCCGCAGCGTTCCCGGGCTTCACTTAGCATGCGAACGGTGTCCTCTGCACAGCAAATTCCGCTTTCAACTTCAGCGAGTGCTGAGGCTCTGCCTAAATGGGCCTGCTAAAGATATTTTTTGACATTTGAAAATCCTATTAAGGCCATTTCTCCGTCTCCCCTCGCTCCCTCCTCGCTGCCAGCTCACCACAGAGGCTCTGCAAAGGTTTCTTTAGGCGGCCGGGTCACGTCCTGCACAACAGGCCTCGGGAATATGGGTCACAACGAGACGAGGGGAACAAAAACTATATTGTCCTCGTGTCTTACGCTGATGGCTGATTGAGGGACTCCCTGAACGGACAGTTTAGGGTCTTAATGAGGTACCAAACATGAGGTAATTCAGAATGTGCCCCTTTCAGGCCGCCTGCTCAACGCGGGTTCCTCGCTCCTGCTCCCCTTTTCCAAGGGCACAGGCCTGGCAGCACGTCCTTGGAGCACAGTTTGCCATGGTTCCCGTTCCTGCGTGACTCACTGGTGAAGCCCATGAGCACATGGTTGATTTTCTTATTTACAAATAATTCTCTAAGTTGAAGCTGTTACTCATTGACTTTAAAACGAAGGGCTGGAGGCTGGAGTTGGTCCCTTCACCCTCATACTGCAGCTTCTTCTCCAGGCTCTGTAAAATTAAATTTAGAGAAGGATTTCTATCAAATCCTCATTTTCTGGGAAATTCCTGCAACCGAGAGCAGCCTGCAGTGGGACAATCACCAGTTGTGCTGGTAGGTGTGTAATTACCCAGGTTTTGGGGAGCGGGGATGCAAACAAGTTTGCATACATTGAATTACAGGCGGTGTTTTAATAGTATGTTTTTTAGGTCTTGGCTTGGATCCAGAATTTTTTCGTGCTATTATCCTCTATTTACAGCTTTCAGAAATCAGCTGATGTCACTGCACATATGTTTAGAGCCGTTGCTAAGGTGATTAGCTCCAGAATTCAACGCCTACGCAGCGCTGATGAAAGGCTGAGAAACTGCTCGGCAGCGTCTGTTCAGAGCTTTGTCGGCTTCAACTATTAAGAACCATAAAACAATATTACCCAATTTTAGGGTAAATACATTGGCCTTGACTGATAATCGTGCATCAGGTTCTACAGGAACAGAGGCTTTATCTGGCACGTTTAACTAAACCTGGGAACATTTTTCACTGGGAAGGTGTTTTAAAATCACCCAGTTCCTCATTTCCATGAGCCTGTGCAGGGTTGTGAGTTCAGGGTTCCCTCTGCTAGCAGGTGACAATCCAGGCCCAGGCCACATGTATACTGTCTATCCCATGGGCAGGGACACCATCCCCTATCCCAGGTTGCTCCAAGCCCTGTCCAGCTGTCACCACCCTCACAGGGAGGAATTCCTTCCCAATATCCCATCTCTCCCTGCCCTCTGGCAGTGGAACCCATTCCCTGTGTCCTGTGCCTCCCATCTGCTGACCAAAGTCCCTCTCCATCTCTCTTGGAGCCCCTTTAGGCACTGGAAGGGACTCTAAGGTCTCTCCAGATTCCTCTTTTCTCCAGGCTGGACACCCTCAGCTCCCTCAGACCCAGCAGGACCCAGTCTCTAGTGGGAGTCTGTCCTCTGGAATAGAAATTAAAGTCATTTGCCTTCCTCTCCCCTTGTAGACAATGATATCAAGTTGCCTTTCTCACCAGGACTGGGATCCTCTTACCTGCCCAGCTCCTGCTCCCAGAGCAGCATGAGAATACCTTTATTCATGGTGGAGAAGCCATGGGATACAATCGAGTTGCCCACAGCCTACACCAAAAATGGGCTACCAGGTTACATTTCGTAGCTGAAAACTCTATTTTGGTTTAAGTCAGTATATTAAATGCATGTGGAATATCTTCTCTGTCCTTAAAAAAGAAATTAAAAACTAAAAATCTACCATTTAAACTATGGAAATATGTGGATATAGATGTATTTTTGCCCCAGTCATCTAGTGCACAGTATGTATTGTAGATGTTCACAAGCATTTTTTTCCCTGGGAGTTTGCTGCTCTCCCACTGATTATTTTTTCCTTTCCTTTTTTAAAGGAATCTGGCTAAGGCTTGACCTAGTTTGGCTGTCATCACACCGTGAACAGTGCAAGCCTTCACCTAACATAGCTCCCTATATTTTTGTTCTGTAGGCTGTGCAAAAATAGCCACGCACAGCCAACAGCTGGGGGTGAGCAGCAGCACAGGGCTTGCAAGGAGCAGGGCTGGGAAGGTGCTTTGGCATCAGGGATCTCTCAGGGAGCAGGCAGACACTGAACCTGATCAGTGGGATGGGGGACTGTAAAAGAGGAGGAAGGAGAGGGACTTTGGGCAAGGGCCTGGAGGGACAGGGCAAGGGCTTCCCACTGCTCTCTCCTGCCATCCCCTCAAACCTGCTCCTGGGTTGTTGGGACATTTAACAGCTCCCACGCAAGCTGTCCCCTGGGTGGGTGACATGGGGACCTGCCTGTGGCAGGGGGTGCAGCCACGTATGCCCTCCTGGAGATTTGAGCTTTCGCTCTGGGAATCCAAATATAGCTCTGTGTGATCAAGTGCTCGCAAAGAAACGGAGTAATCCATACTTGGGACAAGTCCAGGGCTTAAAATTCCTAACAGCCTCTTTCCCGGGCTCAGTGCATGTCCTGCACTGAAGGCATTCAGGGAGTCAAGGTCTTTGCTGCTGATGGTTTAATTTGGACAATGAACATCACTTAAAAGTGGCATTTTACTGCATTCGTTTCACTCTTACTTTCCAAAGAATCCTTGTGATCCATTCAGGCTCCTCCCTTTGGATGCTAATGGACTTCTGCTGGGATTTTGTTGTTACTGCGAAGCACCGGGGTCCCATGAGCAGGGGCTGGGGCTGGAGAGCTGCTCTGCCCTGAGACAATGCCCCCATTCAGGGCCCGACTCAAGGGGAGGGGAGGGGCAGTTCTGATGGCAATTAGTGTGCAAAGCCGGTCCTAATCGATGCCTTTGCTGGGTGTCCAAAGTGCTGAGCTGGTCCTTCCAGACTGCACGTTCCTGCACTAAACTAAACGTGTTCTTCAGGCACTTTTTAGAAAGCAAGGAAAAAAAAATTCCCCAGTTCACATCTCAGCAAGAGCAGAGCATCTGCAAGAATCGTGGTGGGAGAGAGCAGCCACAGCTGGTTTGGACCGGCCTTTTTGGAAGTAAAACCCGCTACAAATAGTGCTTGGTCCTCACACCCTTCATCTGTGGGGTGGAGGGACTGGCTGTAGTGGGACAGCAAAAGGTGCTCCCACAGGACGAGGGTGTTGTGAGGGTGGTGAGGGGCTGCCACCAGTTGTCCAGAGAAGCTGTGGCTGCCCTGTCCCTGGAAGTGTCCAAGGTTGGACTGGACGGGGCTTGGAGCAACCTGAGGTAGTGGAAGGCGCCCCTGCCCCTGGCAGGGGGTGGAATGAGATTAATGTCCCTTCAACCCAGGGCATTCCAGGATTCTGTGGTTTAATTTGCTGTTGTACATCCTTAGTAGAGGACTAAACAAGCCATGTTTTGCTGTAACTCCAGTGCCAAAATTCCCAGTATATCCCAGTGTTGTGGGATGTGCTGTGTGCACAGGCTCAGTGTGGCAGGGAAGCACTGCCTGTCCTGCAGAGCTCCAGTGTGGCACCTGTGACATCCTGCACTTCACAGGAAGCCCCCTGGATCTGGAGCCACGTGGTTTGTCCATATCCCCGTCTGTCCATACCCCGCTGGTCATACCCGAAGGGAACAATCACACTTTGTGTTTCACAAGCTGTTTTTAATCTCTTGGTTCAGTCCCAGTCACGAGGGTCTGAGGTGAAAGGGCTTAGAGGGACCGACCATGAATCGTGGCCATCCCCATCGGCACTGGGAGGTGCAGACCTGGAGTGGCCAAACCGTGTGATCCGGTGTGCCAGGAGCTGCAGGAGGTTGCTCTGCTGCCCAGGTTGGCCCTGGGAATGGTCTGGAATGCAGCAGGTCCCGTGGCAGGAACAGGAGGCTCCGGAGAACCATCTCTGGTGGCTCCTGGTGGGCAGTGTTCCTGGATGGGTCTGCTGGCCGGTGGCATTTGAACCAGTCATGGCTGATGTGTGGCCTTAAGAGGTTTGTCACTTGTGCTGTGTTGTGGGAAGGGCTGTTTGACCTCTCACAAGTGATGGATTAGCCTTGGAGTGGGAGCTGGAGACCTGGCCCTCAAGTCCTACCACACTGAGCTGCCACTCTTGGGAGCATCAGTGTGGAATCATCACAGAATCGTGGAATGGTTTGGGTTGGAAGGACCTTAAAGTCCATCTTGTTCCACCCCCTGCTATGGGCAGGAATGTCTTCACTAGCCCAGGTTGCTTCAAGCCTTGTCCATCATGGCCTTGGACACTTTCAGGGACCCAGGGGCAGCCACAGCTTCTCTGGGCACCCTGTGCCAGGGCCTCCCCACCCTCACAGGGAAGAATTTCTTCCTTATATCTGATTTGAATTTCTCCTCTTTCAGTGTAAAACCATCACCCTTTGTCTTGTTGCACCAGACCCTCCTGGAAGGTTTGTCCCCATGTTTCTTACAGGCCCCTTTAAGTATTGAGAGGCCATTTTAGGATTTGCTAAAATGAGTAAATAATACAATTATTTCTAGATCATTGGCAGGTATGATTCCTACACAGGGGCTACATTCAGGTGTCCTTTAAACCCGAGCCTGCCGTGATTGCCTGGGGAGGAACCTGTGCTCAGAGAACATTGGGGATAGTTATATGTGGAGTTTTCCTTGGAATTCATGCAGTTGTTCCCTTTTGCATAGAAAGTGGGATTGAATGGGAGCAGTGAAGCCCCCGTGTGCTGGGGTAGCTGCTGGAGATGTTTCCAGCTCCAGCCTCGCTCTCTGTGGCTCAGCACACCCACCCCAGGTGGTGGGGCTGGTGCAGCACGGTGGGTGGGATGGGCTGGGTACCACGGGGTGGGATAGACCTTCCCCGTACGGCACCGAGGCGTTAACATTTTCCCTGGGATTTTAAATAAATCCCTTCATGTGCAGGCTGGGTTGTGACTCACACCCTTGGGCTGATGGCAGCAGCAGCATGGTGAGCTCGCACTAAAATGAGGACAGAACTCAGCTTCTTAAGGCTGGTCATGTGTTAAAGATGCAAAAGGATGTAAAGATGCAAAAAAATAAGGATGGGAGAGAAAACCAGCAGGTGGAAGTGTCCTGATCCAGCGACTTCCATCCAGCCAGAGTAATGAGGGATTGGAGAGCAGCTTCCAGCTCTGGACCTGCAGTGTTCCCTGCTCACACACATGCTTATGGATAGTGTGTTACAGCCCAGAACTAGAAACAGGTGCTCTTTAACATTAGAAAGGCAGAAAATTGCCCATCTCGTGGTGTGAGGGTATTGCCTGTGCTCTCTGAGAAATGTTGAGTGTGTCTTCAAATGGAAGAGAGTGGAAATGGTGTTGTGGGTGATCTTTGATTCCACTTAGACTACAGAAAACTGTACTGCTGATTTAAAAAAGGAGAAAAACCCATAAAACCAAAAAGCAATCTGGATTAAACGTGTTGGTTAATGCTGTTCCTGTAAAACCATGTGGCCAGGTCCAGCAGAATGGGGATATACAGAGCAGTTTTGGAAATCCACTTGGAGAGGTCTTGAGGAGAGAGGGAAAGAGGAGAAAATACAGCATGAATGGATGACTTGACTTCAAATCTGCACTTAGACTTAACTCAGGGAAAATAAGTTGTGACAGTGCGTGAGTCATACAGAAACTGCTTGGAAATAGAGGGGAATGTGAAAATACCTTTGGATTTGGCCAGTGGGGACCTGTACCTTCACAGACAGGCAGTGAGGGAGGGGAGTGGATGGGAATGGAGCATGAAGATCCCATGGAGGTTCGAGTAAGGTGGGCATCTTGGAGGTCTTTTCCAAACTCAGTGTCTCTGGGATTCTGTGTGCATGGAGCACGTAGGTTCCATGAGGAGCCACAGCTTGGTTTGTGATCTGTTGGTGGAGTGGGAGGAAAATGAGGAGGAGGAGGAGGAGGAAGGCTGGGGAAGCCCTTGAAGGTCACCATGCTCTCCAGCCTTGCAGAGCAGCACAAGGAGCCCTTGGCCGGTGGAAGAAGATGAAAGAATTTCTGTGCAGATCTGTTTATATTGGTATTCTCAAGAACGTGGGGGATAAAAAGCTCTGGGAACCACTGGGGAGTTCATTAAGTGTTGTGGATGTGCAGCTGGATCTCCCCTGCCAAAAACAAGGCACAGGGAGGGAGGAGGAGGAGGGTGCAGACAGATCCATGCGCTCCGGTGCCCCTCTGGCCCGGGGACAGGGGCTGGAGGAGCCTGTCTGGTGCATCAGCACCCCTGGGTCGGGGTGCTCCATCCCTGGGCTGTGCCTGCAGGGAGCTGAGTGCTCCCGTGGGAGCAGGTTTGTACAGGAATCTCATCCAAACCAGGCTCTGACTAAGTCCCACCGCCATGGTGCAATGCCAGGCCGGGTTTAGGATGCGGCTGCACCTTGGAAAAATCTTGAGTTGTTGCTGTGAGGTCCCTGTTAAAGCAGTGCTCACATGACAGGCTGCTTACAGAGAAAATTGAGCTGCTGCTGCAGCACCTGGTGCATCCCAAAGCCCCTGACAACTGCCTTGGAAAGCAATCTCAAAGCCTATCTGTCTTGACAGTGTCTCTTAATGGCTTACTAATAATGCCTGAAGATGTGCTGGGGCTCTGCCACAGCCCTGCTGTAGAATCACAGAATCATGGGATGGTTTGGGTGGGAAGGGATCTTGCAGCTCATCCTGTTCCAGCCCATGCCATGGGCAGGGACACCCTCCTCCAGATCTTGTCCAGCCTGGCTTTGGTAGGTTCAGAGTGCTCTGCTCTCCTCCAAACTGAGAACCTCTCAGTTTTCTGGGATTAAACTAAATCCCCCCAAACTGGGAGCCTCAGAAGGTGCTTTCCAAGTGCCCTCCAGGAGGCAGCCAGAGATCTCCTCAATTCCTGGCAGAGGTGCAGCGTTCAGGAGTGCTTTGTGGTGGGGTCAGGCCCATGGGGTTCATTGTCAGCTACAGCCACATCATCATGGGGGACATGGGAGTGCCTTGTGTTTCAAAGAGTTAAGGTTATTGTGTGAACCCTAAAGCAAAAATTCCACCTCTCTAAACATACTTTGCCATAGCATAGGATTTGTGCCTGTCAGGATGGGGAAGGGGTCATGTAATCCAGGCATGCAGCACTGGATTAAATTATCATGTGCTACAGGGTATTAAATCTCGAGGTTTGCTCTCATTTTTGGAGGGGAGGGGGATTTCTGGGACAGAGCAGCATCACTGCCAAGCTGAAGGAGGCTTTTATTGTAAAATGAAATAGGAATCAGAACACTCAGTGCACACCTGGGTTTTAGTCTTTGCCAGAGAACGTTTGTGTACAGCCCTGACAGCTCGGGGTGCTCCAGAGCGTTTGTGGGGGGAAGAGGGACATTGTGCAAGGGAGGCTCAGGTTGGACATTGGGAAGAATTTCTTCACAGAACAGGTTGTCGGTCACTGGCAGGGGCTGCCCAGGGGCTGGTGGAATCCCCATCCCTGGAGGTGTTCAAGGGACAGCTGGATGTGGCACTCAGAGCGCCGGTCTGGTGACAGGGTGGGGATTAGTCACGGGTTGGACTTGCTGGTCTTGGAGGTCTTTTCTAATCTCGATGATTCCGTGAAAGCAAAAGCAAATGGAAGCCAAGAGCTTTGCTGGTGAGATATTGGGATGGTCAGCTTTACTGCTGGGAGAACGTGTAGGTGCAGCCAAGCGCGTGGAGAATCCCTGGGCTGAACAGGGAGCAAAGGCAGCACCCCGAGGCTGGATTTCATATTTACAAGGTCCCGACGTGCCGAGTGCTCCGGCGGCCAGGCAGTGCCAGGCTCTCCTCCTGGCCCGTCCTCCTCCCGCTCCCCCGGGCTCCGCTGACGCCGTGTTAATAATTACTAGAATGTACTTTCGGGCAGGTTATTTGTTTTCCCTCCTCATGATGTGCAAGAGCGGATAATGAAATTAATTTGCACACTTGGTGAGTTTGCAAAGCCGGCTTCAGCCACGTTGCCACGATACTGCGGCGGTGCCTGCGGCTCCCGGGGCCGGTGTTTGCACAGCCGGGGCAGCCAGCTGCTGGCGTGGGCAAACAGACTTCGGAGGGAGCTGGGGTGTACCCAGCCAGGAGAAAAGCTCCCTGCAGAGCCAGCACGGAGCGTGCGGGCAGTAAAAGCCCTTTCAGGCTGTAAAACCCCTTTCCAGCCTGTTAAACCCCCTTCCGACATGGAGTGTTTGACGCTGCTGATTCCAACCAGTTTAGTAGGTCAGCAGCCCAAGGAAGAAATTCCAGTGTTGCTCCTGCACGTTGTGGAGCTCATGGTGGGATCACCTGGAGCCCACTGGTGAATTCAGATGGTTTGTTGTCACTTATCTTTAAGTCCTGAGTCCTGTATCCCCCAGCCCAGGTGTGTGGTACATGAACCTCGGTGTTTTCCAGGGGCACAGGACAGTGCTCCTTGGAGCTGGCCAGGCTTTGCTGGGCAGGGTTCAGGAGGTGTCTGGTGAAGCTGCCCAGCCTGTGGGATTCTCTGGAGAGGTGGATGAGCTTCGCTGTGCAGTGATTGGGAACCGCAGCTCCGACATTCCCATCTCCATTCCCATCTCCCTCACCACGTGCTTGGCCGGGGGGCACAATCAGTTTGGGACAAGACGTGGTTGGGTTGTTTTCTGTGCCCTAATTCACCACACAGGTAAAGGACTGAGCCAAGAGCACAGAACTCTGCCAAAGGCTGACACTCCTGTCCTGCTCCTGAGGCCCCCGGGGCTGAGCCCTCCCTGGGCACCCAGCAGCATCTGCCCTTGGGTGCAGGGGGAGCTCTGTGTGGCTGTGTGTTCCTCAGCTGGGTTCTGCCAGGGTTCCACTCCGGTCTGTGAGAAGGTTCAGTCCTCAGATCACAGAGAGAGGGCTGGCTGTGCTCCACTCTCGAGGCTGTGGTTCCCCTTTGCTTGCTGTGATCCTGCTGGGAGCACGTGTGCCACGTCAGCCTGGCACAGACCTGGGGGACCAGGAGTAAATAGTACCACTCCCGTTGTTCCATTCCTACCTGGACCCTCATGATCCTGCTCCAAGGCTTGGCTCCATGCGTCCCTTGATGTGTTATTTTGGTCTGGCTGCAGCCTGGCTTTAGGCTGCTCTTGGGGTAGAGTTTGCCTGTCACTCCCAGCTTATTTTCCCCCTGCCAGGGTCACAAAGCCTTGCTTTGATCCCTCCCTTCTCCGAATTCTGCTAGCAAGTGCCACGTGTTCACCCCGGGCTCCTCAGCCTGGGGGAGGCAGGCAGATCCAGCAGGCAGCTGGGAGACAGACCTTGCTTTTTAAGGAAGACAAGGAGGCGGCAGAGAATCTGTTGGGTTTTTTTCTCCCAGTTTGCCACACGTATGTGTTGTCTGAGCTTTGCCTTTTGGAAGATGCTGGGGCTCCCGGGTGAGCTGTGGTGGGGCTGTGCTGGGGACATCCACAGGGCCACGCACGTCCCACCACGGCACATGTCTGGTCAGGTGCTCCAGCTATTCCTAGAACTACAGAGTCATGGAATAGTTTGGTTTGGAAAGGACTTTAAAGCTCATCTTGTCCCACCCCATGCCATGGGCAGGGACACCTTCCACTAGAGCAGGTTGATCCAAGGCTTGTCCAACTTGGCCTTGAACACTTCAGGGATGGAGGATCAACAACCTCTCTGGGTATTCTCAGTTTTTGGCCAGTGTTGAAGCAACAGCTTTATAACAAATTGTTTTACCAGAGGCCTCATGTCACTTCACTGGGCTCAAAATCAGGAAGGGCTCTCAGGTTTTTGTTTTTTCTCTCATGTCCTTAGAGAAAAATCTGCTAAAGCAGGTCTGCTCTTACAGCTCCCCATGGCACCTTCAACAAGAGCTCTGTAGAGAAAATGGAGTTTTCCCCATACAAGAACATACCCATTTTGGTAAATGCATTCCTGTGTCTTTATATACAATAGAGCTCCTTCAAAAGCAGTGTGATTTGGGAGATGGAAAGCTGCAGGTTTGTGGAGAACTCACCTTGCTTTGATTATTTGCAAACGAGCAGCAGGGTTGTGCCATGCCCAAACCTCCCCTGCCGGCCCCTGGCCCAGGCTGGCCCCTCGCCCTCGGCCGTGACGCGCGGCCGGCCGGGGTCCTGGCACAGAGCTGGGCCAGGCCTGAGCCTCCTGGCACAGAGCTGGGCCAGGCCTGAGCCTCCTGGCACTGCCACAGCGGAGCCACCGTGTGCTGGACCAGCAACGGGAACACCGGACGGGAGGTTTGGCTTCTGGAACGAGATGAGCAGAAGTGAGGAAGGGAACGGGCAAGGTGCTTCTCCCCATACACCTGGCAGCAGAGGGTGTGTGGTTTGCTTGCAGGAGCTCAGGATTTGTGTTTCCCGTGTTGGCTGTGGCACGCAGAGCCCCACGGAAGCACAGCAGGCGCTTTCCTGTCACACAGCTCGTTCAGTAGTGATGGGCTGTTGTCAGCAGCCCAGCTCCAGCTCGAGCGGAAGCAATCAGGAAATGCACTGTTGGTATCAGTGTGTCAGGGCTCAGGGAGCCACCACGGCTTTTGGAGCGGTACAAAAAGTGTGGTGGCAGTTCTGCTGCTGGGAGGGAGCACCAGCAGCTGAGGACAAGGGGAGCCAGCTCCGAGTGAGCCCAGAAATGTGCAGGAAAGCCCTTCTGTGCCCCCTCTCTGCTTCCCTGCCCTTCCCTCCTGCCTGCATGGAGCTGTGATTCTGGCCGGGGCCTGGTGCTTGCCCGGCCTTGGCGCTGTGCCGAGCTGCTCCGTGGTGCGTGGTGTGCTTGGGAGAAGGGCTTCCCTGCCGAGTGCTGCCCTGGCACAAGGCTGGAATTTCTCATGGCCCAGACTTCTCATCTCCCCAGGTGCCTTCCATGCTTACAGAATTCCAGTTTAATGTGAGCTGTGAGTCAGTCTTTTCATAGAATCATGGAATGGTTTGGGTGGGAAGGGACCTTAAAGCTCCTCTTGTTCCACCCCCTGCCATGGTCAGGGACACCTTCCACTGGACGAGGTTGCTCCAAGCCCATTTCAGCCTGGCCTTCTGTCCATGTCTATTCAGTTGTTGCCCTGTCATTTAAAAGCTGACAGTAACATGGCAAACAAATCCCAGTGCTGCTGGAAAGTGTTTTGTACATGGATCAAATGTGAGTCTGGAATCTGGAAGCCACTGGCCTCAGTGAGAAAGAAGAAAGAGGAAAACCAAACTCCTGGGTTTGACCCCAAATAAGAAGAAATCACTGAAGTTCTGTGCTGGGCTTTCCCCTAAGCCTGATGCTTTCAGGGCCCCTGTGTGAGATTTGTTCTGTCTGGACCTTGCTCCTGAATCCGCCAAAATATTTCTGAGGTTCCCACACTGGGAGGAAGCACGAGGACGCTGAGATGGAAAGAGGGGTCCTGGGAAGAATTGTGCAAGAATGGGAGAATGAGGAATGTTTTGCTGCCATTACCATGGATTTTCCTGCTCACAGCTGGGAGAAGATGTTACTTGGCTGTTGCGACATCGTGGACTGAAACCAGATATAAACACAATCATCCCAAAACTTCTGTCCACATCCCCCGAGGCTCAAGCAGGGATTTCACTGGTGGGTAGCTGGTGTTGGCAGAGCCCTCAGTCAAGGGTCTGCTCGACTTGAAGGACCCTGTTGCAATGGTTTGGAAAATATTTTTGGTTTCTTTCTTACGTAGTGAATGTGCTTGGTTGTGGTCTCCTCTCATGTTTAAGCGCTTAAGTCATGTGGTTAATATGTAGTTAAGGCTGTTTCTTGTCCTAGATGTGGACACAGTGATACTAAAAATTGGGCAGGACTGGAGTGAGTCTCAGTTGGGTTTTACTGGGGGCTGTGCGTCCATTAAATGTGTGTGTGTGTCTGTGCATGTGTGTGTCCAGGTGCACATGTATGTACAGAGATGGACACTGGGAATATGGAGTATTTCTGGAATTCAGGCAGCCCAGACTCCCAGGGCCAGGTCTCTGTTCAGCTGTGTTACGTCAGAGCCAATTCTGAGTGCCCAGGGGCAAACAAGCCACAGAGCTGGCGGTGATGGGGCCACAGAACGGTGACGCCTTTGCTCGTTCAAACAGCCAAAAATGAGCCCAAACGCACCCTGGGTCCTGCTCCCTTCCCGAGCCTTCCTGTTGTGCAGCTGAGCAGCAGATGGGACTCGCCGGAGCGCCGCGAGCTTTCCATGGGAACAGTGCTGGTGCTGCAGCCTCCCCTTGGGACAGGGCCCTGGTGCCAGCAGTGGGAAGATGGACCATGCACAGGTGGGAGCGCGGGGGCCCCTCAGCCTGGCCGAGGAGGGAGCGAAGCGAGCCAGCAGCCCCTGCCAGCCCCGCGTCCCCGGTGCCACCGCGGGGCGGGTGACGCAGGTCGCTGCCAGGGCACTGACAGCCGCTGCTGCTTCATCTGTCACCCTTTGGTCCGTGATGGTCAGGAACTGTCTGCACTCACTTGTTTCTCCATCTTGAAAATCGGGTCTGGCTCGTTTCTGGGGCTTGGCTGGTGCCCCTGAGCCCCTCGAGCGCGCTTGGAAGCCGCAGCCACGGCTCCGTGCCGGGCATGGCGGGGCAGAGCCCAGCTCCCCAAACTGTCCTGGGAATGGAGCTGGTTCTGCAGATCTGTGGTGTTCAAATTTTGCCAGGATAAAGCAGCCCTGGGGGATTCCTGTCTTTCCCAGCTGGTGGGACCTTCAAGATCCCACTCGCATCCTGGTGAGCTGCAGGTGAAGGCTTCGTCCTCCTTGGACTTCTCAGCTCGCCAGCATCACGTTTCTCCCTTGTTCTCTTAGTGCTGGGTAGTTTGGGCTGCATTTTTCCTCCCTTGTGCAGCAGCACTGGGAATAGTCATGTGGAGTTGATCACTGTTGTAGGGAGGTTCATGTGCAGAAACTCTGGTAGTGACTGTGTTGGCAGACGTGGTTACAGCTCTTCCCTGGCTGAAGCCTGATGGGTGTCCAGCAGAAGCCAAGAGGAGATGGGAGAAGCACAGAGTCCTCCCTGTCCAGCAGGTTTTGATCTGGGCTGGTGATCCAGAGCCATCCCAGAGAGGACAGCAGTGTCATAATCAGCTTTCCCACCCTGGCTAACAGTGGTGCAGCAGGGCCGTGTGCTGCTCCAGCCTTCCTGTAACACTCCGGCTGCTCCAGAGGTTTCCACATCACAGCTAATCCTGCTCCCAGACCGCAGCCCGGAGCACTGACTCAAAGTACAGTTTTGTAACTTGGCCAGGACCCAGCTCATCGGCAGCATCCCGAAATGGAGCAATACCAGAGGCAGCTGTGTGCGGATAATTGAGGGAAGGGTTTGTGGGAAAAACTGCTCCCGGAGAAACCACACAGGCGAGTGGCTGCTTGTGGGTGCAGGGCACTGTCAGGGCTCTTCTAGTTTGGATTTCGTGTCTCCCGAGAATGGTCCCAGCTGGAAGATTCTGAATCACAGAATTGATGGGCAGAAATTTCCAAATATAATCCTGTTAAATAGCAACACTTGGTGCAGTAGAAATATGTCGAGCTGTCACAATTGGAGACCAGTGGCCTCTTGCTGGGGCAGGAGGAGACACTGCCTGGTCACAGGTGTGGGGTTATGGTTTGAATTGAACCCCTTAGCCAGGATGGGTTCGTGTGGTGGAGCCATGCTGGAGAACCGTGGAGGAGCCAGACGTTCATGGTGCCTAGCAAGGTCATGAGCATCATGTTCATGGTGGTCCTTGGAGACGTGGGTGCTCATCCATGTGCAGCCTCAGCTGCTCCACCGTGGTGTTTTCTGCAGGTCCTGAGGAACTCTCAGAAGGGGCATCTGTCCCACAAAAGATTGAAATACTAACAGCTGCTGTAATTCAGTAATATTATTTAGTTCAGTTTAATTTAAGTAACTTAGGCTGCAGGATCATTACATTTTGTTATGGTGAGGGTGGTGAGGCCCTGGCACAGGTAGCCCAGAGCAGCTGTGGCTGCCCCATCCCTGGGGGTGTTCAAGGCCAGGGTTGGGAGCAACCTGATGTATGGAGGGTGTCCCTGCCTGTGGTAGGGGTGGAATGAGATGGGCTTTTAAGGTCCCTTCTGTCCCAGTCTGTCATTCCATGATTCCAGCTTAGTAAGTTTACTTGGCTGGTGTATGTTTGAGAGAGCAGCAAGCCTTGCCCAAGCCAGTCATTGCAGGATATCAGGAGGTCAGGATATGTGGGGTAAGGCAGAATAAATATTTTGGAAAGGTGGAAGAAAGGACAGTTAGTTGGGACCAGGCAGTGACTGAGAACAGGAAAGGAGAAGCCAAGAAAAGAGGTGAAGAAAGATGTGTCATCCCTAAGAAGTCCTGATAAGCAGTGGCACCCCCTTTCAAAAGCCAGGAGCAAACTGGTAACAGGTCCCCAGGGTAAGGAAGGATGTGGAGTTGAAGGTGAGGGCACGATGGAGCTGTGAGCCCAGGGTGAGCCCAGCTGTGACACCAGGTGACAGTGCTTCCCCACCGACTGCGCTCCAGGAAACGCGGGCTCTCCATTCTCCTTGGTTTGAGTTCTGGCTGTAAGAATTAGCACCTTGCACTGCTCTATCTCAGTAATAGCTAATCTTTGTGATTACCCATTGTCAGGTGCTGAGGAAACCACCTGTGTTTGCTGAGCAGGTTTGCAGGGCTCCTGCTGCTCCCGGCCCTGTGTACTCACTGTGGAAAACCATGGACTTTGCTCTTCCGGAGCCGAGCTGGAGCACAAAGCACAATTGTTCCTTGTTCCCCAAACTGCACGTCCTTCTGGTGCTCACAGGCAATTTTAGGGACTAACTGTGGCTCGTGTTGGCCAGACAGGTGGAGGATAACCTGGTGCAGGGCAGGTGCTGGGGACGCATGGGTGGAGCAGCCTGAACACACAGCAGGGCTGGGCTGAGGCTGGGGCAGGGGCGTTTTTGGGAAGCCGTGGCTGCCTCGTCCCTGGAAATGTTGGGTAGGGCTTGGAGCAGCCTGGGCTAGTGGAAGGTGTTCCTGCCCGTGGCAGGGGGTGGAACAGGATGAGCTTTGAGGTCACTTCCAACCCAAACCATTCTGGGATTCAGTGGTTCTGTGTGTTGGAAGACATCAGCTCTTGGTTTCTTCCCTTTGCTTTGCAGAGCTGGGGAACAAGTGTCAAATTGTGGGTGTAAGTTATTAATCTAAGGCAATTTTCAAATATTTAAGACAGCGTCCTTAAAAGGAGACTGAAGTATTAAAATTTTCGTTTTTCACAGGCTTGTTCCTATTCCAACCTTTTCAGACCAAACAAACGTGTTGGATCTGTGCAAATAATGTCTGGGGCTCTAATTGCATTGGGGGGTTTGCATGGGCAGGAGCCTCCAGCCAACTCCCTCCTATTCTGGCATTTAAAGAAGGCTCCACAATCTTTTTTACTCCAAGCTGGCGGGGTACAGGCAGGCTGCAGTGCACAGATCGTGGGCATGAGCTCATTTGTTGTGGCTTCAGATTGAATGGCAGGAGTTTGGCTGCTCGCAGGAGGGCAGGGAAGGAGGGCTGGGACCAGGAAAGGCTGTCATTCCCCTTGGAGATACATCTGGAAATGTTCTTTATTCTTTCCTGTGAGGGTGGGGAGGTTGCCCAGAGAAGCTGCCCCATCCCTGGAAGTGTCCAAGGCCAGGTTGGATGGGGCTTGGAGCACCCTGGTCCAGTGGAAGGTGTCCCTGCCCATGGCACAGATATGGATGTTGGGGTGTTGCTCACTGGTTCCATGGAGCAGGAGGGGTAGGGATGGGGAGTTTAAATGTACATGGGGGTCCATAGGGTTGGTTAATGAGGAGCTGCTCTCCTCTCGGGCCCAGTGTTGGTGTTGTCTGGCAGGGGCTGGAGTCTGTCTGTGGGCTTTGTCCTTGCTGTCCAGTGGAATCCCAGTTTGCCTGTCCCAGTTTGCCCATCACCTTCTCTGGGAGCCTGTCGTGGCTAATGGGTGCCACTGCTCCCACGCTGCCTCCCGGCTGCCCAGATGTCCTGGAGTTGAAGCCAGCAGTGCTTTCATCCTCCTCCTCTTCCTCTTCCCTCCAAGGGCCAGATGACACCCCCATCCCTTCCATCCCTTTTGGGACCGTGGCCTTTTGAGGTCCTTCACAGACGTGTTTGGTCTCAGTGTGTGGCTTGGACTTGGTATGCCCTGGGCAAAATAAAAACCATGTTCAGCTGTTTCCTTGGCCCATTAAGGGGACAGGGGATGATCGTGGGTGGGTGTGCCCCGGGCTGGCTCTGCAGAGCCCTGCCATTCCCAGCCACACTCATTCTGCATGGCTCCAGCCCTGTTCTGGTTGTGTTCCAGAGTCCTGTTCCTCCATCCTCTGGGAGGGTGCTCGGGGATGCTGTGGGGGCTCTGACCCCCACCCAGGGCAGGGTGGACCAGGTGGGCTCCCAGTCCAGAGCAGGATGACTGGGCTGGGTGTCACCCCTGCTGTTCCAGCTTTCTCCTGGCTGGCAATACTCCATGGGCTGGGACCTCCATAGCCTTCCCTGCTGGATCCAGCCATCCTGGAACAGCAGGAGCTGCCATATCCAGGCCAGGCCGTCCCAGGCCAGGCTCCCCCCCTCTGTTCACCACTTCACCAGGGGATTGTGTGGGATCCAGCCTCTCCAGCAGCAGGGTCTGCTGTGGCCAGGCTGGGGGGCTGGTGTGCCCTGGGCTGGCCACGCACATGGCCAGGGCTGGCCCCTGGCCAGGGGTAAACAGCTCCTTTGTTTTCCTGGAGAAGTTCGAGGGATTATATTCTGTTGAGCTCACTCTGTCTCCCACTTGGTATTGTGCAGCCACATGTAATCAGCTCCTCTGAGGAGCTGAGTAATTGTTTGTGAAATAGGAAGGGTGCTGGTTGTGTCCTGTAGGGAGGTGAGCTTGAGAGGGGCATCGTGGAAAAGGGGTGGCTCATCCAGCTCCTAAATTAGGAGGGATTGAAGCCAAATTGTCGTTCTGCAGCCCTAGCTTTGCCATTCTGCAAATGCTCTGTCGTGAGCTGGGGAAGGCTCTTCCAGCCAGGAATCTGTGCCTCCCCTCTGACTCTTATTAAACGTGCTTAAAAATGAAACGAACTTATTAAATGTGCTTAAAAATGAAAGGAAGGCTGCGTCGTTGTCGGTAATTGTTGTGCAAATGTGATACTCCCTGCAAGCTGTGGAACAGGCCAGGGCTGTGTTTACCCGGAGAGGCAGCCGGCTTTCCAAGTGTAATGAGTCAGCTCCGCGAACAGAAGGGGCGCAGAATTAATCTGGCATCCGTCTGGCCTTTTCTCAGTTAAACAGGTTTTGGAAGCTCCACGTGAATAGGTGCCTACCCTGGTGCAAGCAGCCACAAAGGCTTGGGAGTGGGCACGATTTTTTTGGGAATACATTGGCAGCGTGCAGGTCATCAGGCAGGGTGCTTTGAGTGAGGCACTGGCGGGGACGTGGGGTTGGTTTTGGCTGCTGGTGGGAGCAGAGCGTGGCCCGCCCCCACCGTCAGCAGAGGTGAAGCTGCTTGGTTTAATATCCGTTGCAAGGTGTAAATAAATTGCCCTTGCCCAGCACTTCATCTGAATTTCCACCTCTTAGATTCGCAGTGAATATTGAAGGGAATATTGTCCTCTGCTCCTGCCTCCTCCCAAGCACATGCTCCTTTCTCCTGTACCTGCACCTCAGTGAGCCCCTGTAAGAGAAACCGAGGGGAAATAATTCTTGCATTTTCCCAGCTGGCTAATGATGCCTGGCAGAGAGATTCCTGGGGCTGGGAATGGCTGGAGCTGCTCCTGCAGGGTCCCAATGGATGTGCAGCTTGGAGGGGACCTTGTGGGCTCTGGTGGGCTGTCCCAAAGCTCAGCTGTCCCCATGTCCAGCAGGGGGGCATGAGGATGTGTTTTCTCAGTTCCCAAAGTTTTGTTCCTAAATACAGGTAACAACCATCCCACAGCCCAGGCAGAGGAGCTGGGCTGGAGAATGAGCTGCCTTGGGAAGCACAGTCTCCTGCTGGAAGCACCAGCACTGTCTGTGCCTGGTGCTTTGGTCTGGGAATTTGTGCTGCTTCAGGGCTGGGCTGGGGCCTCTGAGCCACCTTTAACAACAAAACAACCCAAAGTGTCCCAAGGCCTCTGAGGCGTAAATGGAACAGAAATGTTGAAGGGATTTCCAGGGAACTTCTAAATCCAAGACTTCTCTCTCTCCTCTCTGAGAATTCCCATCTCCCTGGACAATTTCCTGCAGTTGTTGCTCTGCAGAGCTGCTGCTGTAAGATGTAATGGGTGCAATTTAGAGCTGGCAGGTGACAACTACGTGGGGAAAAGTTCCTGTCTGTGCCATTCCAGCCTCAGGCGGAGGAGCCCAGTTGCTGTTGGGGCTCCTGGGGGTCACTCCTCAAAGATATCCTGTTCCACTGATGCTTTCCAGCCTGTGGTCTTGGTAGAGGAGATATTCTTGTTCACCTAAAAGGGCCTTGGCTCCAGCTGGTGTTCCTGAGCCCTGCTCCAGCTAGTGCCCTGCTGTATTCCACGTGGCAGTTGTCTTTCCAGCCCTGTAACCAGGCAACACAGGAGGAGCAGGAGTGCTTTGTCCTCTGCAGGTTGGCTTTCGGGCGAGGTGGGGAGCAGGGTGAGGAGCCGTGGCAAACCGTGCCGCGAGCGCCGAGCCCCGCGCTCCCCGCTCCCCTCCCACGGTGCTCCAGAAGTGCATTTCTGATGGAGGTTCTGTAGTTTGTTTGGTTCTGCAAGTGTGTCTGGGGATTCAGTGTGTCAAACTGGGGTGCACCTGTCCCAGCCCCAGGTGTGTCCCCGTGTCCCCGTGCTCAGGAACAGAGCTGCAGCTGCAGGAAGCTGTATGTGGGCTTGGGGTGATGCTGTGGATGAGAGCAGGGGGGCTGTTGCTCTTTGGTGGGACTTGATCCCATCTAGGCTGTTCCTTGCATATGAAACAAGCTGTGNGCCGCGAGCGCCGAGCCCCGCGCTCCCCGCTCCCCTCCCACGGTGCTCCAGAAGTGCATTTCTGATGGAGGTTCTGTAGTTTGTTTGGTTCTGCAAGTGTGTCTGGGGATTCAGTGTGTCAAACTGGGGTGCACCTGTCCCAGCCCCAGGTGTGTCCCCGTGTCCCCGTGCTCAGGAACAGAGCTGCAGCTGCAGGAAGCTGTATGTGGGCTTGGGGTGATGCTGTGGATGAGAGCAGGGGGGCTGTTGCTCTTTGGTGGGACTTGATCCCTTCTAGGCTGTTCCTTGCATATGAAACCCTAGAAGGGACTTGATCCCTTCTAGGCTGTTCCTTGCATATGAAACAAGCTGTGTCTGCAGCTGCAGGATCCACTTTGGAGTTGGCCTCTTCTCCCAGGAAACGAGTGATAGGATGAGAGGAAACAGCCTCAGGCTGTGCCAGGGGAGGTTCAGGTTGGAAATCAGGAGGAATTTCTTCAAGGAAAGGGTTGTCAGGCATTGGAAGGGTTTGCCCAGGGAGATAGCAGAGTTCTCTTTCATGGGGGTGTCGTCCAAGGAAGGCCTGGATGTGGCACTCAGTGCTTTGGGCTGGTGACAGGGTTGGGATTGGGCACAGGTTGGACTCAGTGTTCTGGGAGGTCTTTTCCAAGCTCAGTGATTCTGTGTGATTCTGTGTGTGATTCCTTGCAGCACCTCTGTTACTCTCTGGGAAGGTGGCAGTAGCCTGCTGCAGCTTCTTCACATTTGAGGGTGCTCTGCCATCCTGGTGTTGCCATCCAGGGGTTGGGAGGGGGTTTATCCCCACGGGAAGTGCCTTGTCTTTCCTCCCCACAGTGGAGAGATCCTTTTGAGATGTCTGACCTCCCTTTTCCTCTCTCCTGACAGACGGTTGATGATGAGGCGATGGCAGCATAAATGAAGATCAAGTAAGGAAGGCAGAACGATGCCCAAGGGTGGGTGTTCTAAAACACCACAGTCAGAAGATTTCTCTCTCAGCAACGACATGGTGGAGAAACAAACGGGGAAAAAGGTAACGTCTTTGGGCCACCTGCCTTCCTCTGGGGATGCTGCTCTTTGAGCCTTGAGCCTCGAAGCCATGGCATTGTTTGACATGGCAGGAGGTTGCCCTGGGCTCTTACCAGGGATTTACATGGGTGTGTTGGTGCTGTGCCAGCTGATGGGGTTGGGTTTATTTCCCTGTGGCTGCAATCCTTCCCAGGAAGTGCTGTGCTCACCTGGGCCCGAGTCAGCTGAGCAACAAGGGGATGCTTTGGAAGATTCTCTTTTGTGAGTTCTGTGTGTTTTTAGGGGTTTCTGCACTCAGCTGTAGAAGACCTAAGTGATGTGGTGATGGTGCAAGTGTGTGCTGGGTGAGGGAGGAGCTTCTCCTCCTCTGGATGGATGGAAATCCAGGTGCTTGTCAGCACGGCTGCTCTGCCTTTCCCCAGCAGCACGGCTGGACCAGGCTCAGCCTGGGAGTTGCTCTGCTGAAATTGCTGCTTCTGAGAGTTGATTTGAGGTGGTGTCTGTTTTTTGGCGTGGCTTAGGCGAAACTACTGAGATGAAATCTGAGTTTAAAGATAAATACCTTCACACTTCTCCTCTTCATCCCGTTTTGCTCCAGGCATGAGCCCAGTCTGCTCTCATTCAGCTTTTTTCCCCCTTCTCAGTATCAGTCATTTCCAGTCAATAGCCGTGCAGGAAACTGTGCAAATGTTACCTTTAAATAAACATGAAAACCTACATCTACTGAATTCTTCTAAGGAACAAATCTCATCCACTTCCCTTTCATCTCCTTGCTCCAGTTTCTCAGCATTCTCCTGGGAGTTTCTGCCAGGCCCCGGGAGCTGAATCTGAGCATGGTGAGCTCCAGCTCCATCACTTCCCCTGCAATCCCACCCCAGTGATGGCAGTAACTCCTTGAATGGCTGGGCTCATCTTATTGACAAAATGAGAAAAATACAAAATAACCAACAGGAAAATCCCAGGTAGGATTTGGTTATTATAGAGCACCTCGGTGGCATCTGCCACCTTCCCCTTTCTGTGTTGCTGCAAGTGCAGGTCAGTGCAGGAGTGCTGTGGGGCTTCTGGGAGGGGGCAGAATCTGGGAGCAGGGGTGCTGGAGGGGGAGCAGCTGCCCGGTAGCACCGGGAAGATGCCAGCACTTACCCTGGCAAAGGAGGCTGTGCCCGGCGGTGCAGGATATGTAAATACAGGCTCGGTCTGCGCTGGGTAAGGAGCTTAATGCTGGCACAGGTGCCTGGGGAGGGAGAGGATCAGTTGGAATATGAATCAGCTCCCATTTTATTCTATCCACTCCCGGCAGCTCAAAGGCTGCGTGTTATTTACAGAGCAGGTTTGCCGAGCGGCGCGGGGCACGCCGGGAAGCGGAGTTATCTCCTGCTGGCTAAATAACTAGGACACAATTCCTGCCTCCCATTCAGAGGCAGGCCTGCCCAGAGTGGCACTGAGAGGGGATGGGGCAGAGCTTCTGCTCCTTTAATTCTGGCGTTTTCAACGGAGGAGACGCTCACAGGCTCTTGTCTTCCAGGGGCTGAGCCGAGCTCCAGCCTGAGTGGCTTTTGCTCTGTTTGTGGTTAATTCTGAAGCTGAGCTGGAGCAGTGACTCAGGGGAAAAGCACTTCGACCTCCTCCCTGCAGACGCTGTTGTACCTGCCTGTCAGCAACCGCTGCCTTGCATTTATCTTGCCTTTGTCAACACCTTCAAAGGCCCGAGCTGGGACTTGGCACAGCTTCCCTGGGAGGCTGGGGAGGGAGGGCAGAGCCCGGGTCGTGCTCAGGGACCCACCGTGGGCACGGGGAGAGCGTGGCAAAGTGATGCCAGCCAGGTGTTCTCCTCTTAATGGGACCTTAGTATCAGTAGTTGATTTAGCATTAAACAGGCTTTACATGCCTGGGCTCTGCAGCTCTGGCAGATGGAGGGGGGTCCTGGTGCTGCAGTGGGCTGAGTGCCACAGGGGACAAGGGGGCTGGCCTTGAGCTGAAAATTAGGAGGTTTAGATGGGATATTGGCAAGAAATTCTTCCCTGTGAGGGTGCTGAGGCCTTGGCCCAGATTGCCCAGAGCAGCTGTGGCTGCCCCTGGATCCCTGGAAGTGTCCAAGGCCATCTTGGACAGGGCTTGGAGCAACCTGGGCTAGTGGAAGGTGTCCCTGCCCATAGCAGGGGGTAGAACCAGATGAGTTTTGAGGTCCCTTCCCAACCAGAGCATTCCAGGATTCTGTGATCACCAGCTTTTGCACCCAGGCTCCGTGCTCAGTTACACAGCAGGCTCTGAGGGGAGCTGCCCTGCTCCAGAGGGCTCCTGCTTTGAGAAGAGGCTGTGAGCTGCTGCCTGTTGGTAGCAGAGCTCCTTATAGGAGGGAACCCCTGGCTCCCTGCTCCCTGCCCCTCCACGTGAGGGAACTTAGGGACTAGTGGGATGCAGGCCTGAGAGTGAAGTGGATTAAGGAGCGTGTCTGAGGCGTTGGATGCTCCGTGCTGTTGGATGAGGAGCCGTTTCTCCCAGGGTTAGTGGAGCCCTTATAAGGCTGCACGAGCCTGCCCGGGGCGGGCACTGGCAGCCCCCAGGCTCCTCCTGCTCCCTTCAGCCTTGAAGGCTTTTGTAAAAATCTGCATGCCATATATGAGTAATTCTCCTTTCTGGTCTAGATCCACAGATCTCTGTAGCAGGAGATTACTCATGACTTAGGCAGAGCAGAGCACCACAGCAAGGGTTATATCAGTTGTCAGAAGCATTTCCTGATGGGCCTGGCTGCGTGGTTACACCGTGTGCTCGGCGCAGCCTTTGCCTCTTTATGGGGAAATGCTCCCTCTTGCATAGTCAAAAGTGCATTTTTGCTGCAGTGAACACCAAGCAGAACAGCACTTACCCCCGTTTTTTCTTGTAGGAGCTGGCAGAGGTTAAAAAAAACTTGAGGTTTTTCTCCTTCCCCTTCTCCCCTTTTCAGAAGAGGGAATATGGTCCTTATTTTTTGGCTCTTCATGAAATCTGTTGTGCTGTCAGGGCTTTCCAGAGTGGATGAGAGAGTGCTGGACACAGAGCCACCCACTGGGGTGTGAGACCTGCAGGGGTATCTGGGTGACTGAAGAGATGACATTTCAGTGAAGTTAATCAGCCCATGCTCAGCACAGGGTCATATTTCTTACAAACTTTGGTGCCTGAGGCTCCAGTCACCTCCACACTCCACATGTTTTATTGCAGAATTGATAACACAAATTCAAACTTTCTGGGCTTTTGTGTGTGTGTATGTGTTGTACTCTGGCTTTGGGAAGGCTACGAGGGGCCCAGATTTAGGGAATTGTTTGGTTTTCACCACATCCAGTTGCTTTCTGGGTAAAACTGTGTCCATTCCTTTTTGTAATGCAGGGTGGGAACCTTCTGCCCCCTCTCCCTTCCCGCTGGCAGAGCCAGGACAGACCCAGTGGTGCAGGGAAAGTCCCTCTGTGGCAGCATTTGCTTTTTGCAGCGTGGGTTGTTTGCCCACAGCAGGAGTCTGACGTGGGGCATCGCCCGGGGCACCAGCCTTGGAGCCCTCCTGGGCTTCTCCTCCCAGGCTGCCCGTGCTGGTTTTGTTCATTGCTGCCTAATTTTTACTGACATCACAACCCGAAATGCTTGCAGCTCATTTTGGAGAACAAAGGGCTTTGGGGATTTCCATGGCTGGCAGTGCAAGTCTCTGCATAAGCGCTGGGCTGCGAGTCAGGCTCTGTCTGAGCGAGGTGACGGGGCTGGAAATACAGATTTCTTTGCATGGCTTTGTAAATCACAGAATCATGGACTGGTTTGGGTTGGAAAGGACCTTAAAGCTCATCTCATCCCTTCCACTAGGTCAGGTTGCTCAGAGCCCCATCTAAATGGCTCTGTCTTGCAGAAATGTGCATGAAAAACCCCCACAGGATCGTTTTTGCTCTGAGAACTGGCCTTTGGCCAGTTTGTGTGTCACAGGTGCCCTGAGCAGATTGGTATCAGGGTCTGTGGTGCTGATGGGAGAAGCCCTTCCATCCCCACCCTGCAGCATCTCACTCTGGGTGGCTGCTGGGGCCAGTTCCTGGTGGGTTGGTGCTCCAACCGCAGCAGCTGAGAGCGACTTGTGATGCATCTTTTCACTTTTGCAGGAGTAGCTCAAGGTGGGTAGTTACTCATACAGTAACTCTGCTGCAAGTGTGATGTGGCAGGAGGGGATTTTTTTCTGCTGACTTCCCTTTGCCAAAGCAGCTTTTATTAACACCTGCAAAGGGTAACTTGTTAGTGCTGCTGAGCTCTCGACTCTTCCCCATCCCCAAACTCTTGTCCCAGCCTTGGAGAGCCAGCTCTTAAACAGAACTGTTCATACAAGTTTCTCTGCAATGTCAAGGCCAGGCTGCATGGGGCTCTGAGCAGCCTGATCTAGTGGAAGGTGTCCCTGCCCATGGCAAAAAGGGTTGGGATGAGATGAGCTTTGAGGTCTCTTCCAACCCAAACCATTCCAGGAGTTTGTGATTCTAACTTGGATTTGTTCCATTTGTGAAACCTGATTCCGATGAGCCTGAGCTTACTTTAAACATGAGAAGACCTAAAAATGAAGCCAGGTTTTACTCGATTAAAGGACGACATTCTTCATTACAGAATTGGAAATAATTAGGGAAGTAAAGCTTAAAACAAGAAAACGAAAACTTTCAGGAATTGTATTCTCCAGCTGCCTTTATGTTCCACCCGCTGCTGCAGGCATCCCCAGCAGGCCTCTGCTTTCCAGGGGGAAGCAGAGTCTGGATCTTCCTTGCTCCAATTAGTAGAAAAGGTTATCATTGTGCTACCATATGAATTAATCTTCAAAGCGGTGCCGGCGCTGCCGCCGCTTCCTTCGCTGCCTGGTGTTAATTGTGCTGAGCTGAGTGGATCAGCAGCTCTGAGTGTTGGGGCGGATGCAAAGGAAGCTCTGCCCGAGCGTGCCCGGCACCAGGATTCACATGGACACCGCCCGGGCCACGCTGGGCTCACCCTCTGCTCTCAGAAGGGTTTTTTCATTGTTCCTCTACTCGGTCTCTCCTCCGACAGGGAGATTTTAGCAACGTGGCAATAACTGTGGCTTTAAACCAACAGAGGGGAGGGTTAGATGGGATATTGGGAAGAAATCTTTCCCTGTGAGGATGGTGCTGAGGCCCTGGCACAGGGTGTCCAGAGAAGCTGTGGCTGCCCCTGCATCCCTGGAAGGGTCCAAGGCCAGGTTGAACGGGGCTTGGAGCAGCCTGGGCTAGTGGAAGGTGTCCCTGCCCATGGCAGGGGATGGAACGAGATGAGCTTTGAGGTCTCTTGCAACCCAAGCAGTTCGTTGATTCAAACTGCTAGGATGAGCTGCATTTTTACCTGTCCTGCCCTTTTTCTCACTCCTGAGTGCACAGAGATCCCAGGCAGCATTAATCCAGCAGAAAACCTACCTGTATGTCTAAGAGCATCATCCAGATGCTTCTTGAACTCTGACAGCCTTGGTGCCCTGACTGCTTCACCCTGCAGGAACCTCACAGACTCCTGTCTGAAGTGTTCAGAGATGCCTTTTATTCAGGTAGATATAAGGAAAAGTTCAGAATGTGAATGGCCAGTGTGGAAAAAGGTGCATTATTTATTTGGTGACCTTTTTTTAGGAAATATACACATTTTATTTTATTCCTTTGATAAAATATTTTGTAGAGTCATAGAACTTAGGACAGACCAGGGTACCTGCTCACAACACGACATTCCTGGCAGGTGATGGAAGCTCCCTGGCCTCATTGCCACCTCAGAGCAGTAGAAGTGGCATCATTTTTTAGTCCAAACTATTTTTGTTCACCTCAGAAAGCATAAGTCACAAGCGTTTCAATGTGGAGGGCTTGAAGGAAATGCTGGAGTGTTTATTTTGGCTGTGGGGGCTCTGTCCCGGTGCTCGCGGCTGCTCTCCAGCCGGGCTGCCCTTGCTGGGGCTCCGAGCGTGCCTTGGCTGCCTCCCACCACAGAGCCCTGTCAGGCAGGTTTGTTTCTCTTGCTTTACCAAAAAAGGGATTCCCCAACCCATTTCCTTCATTCTCCCTGGAGCTGTCATGCTGCCCGTGGCAGGGACGTGCAAACACATCCCCCTGGGGCAGCTCAGGGCTTCTCCTTCTGCTGAGGGTGAAGTGTGGGCTCCAGACAGACACGGAAAGAGGAAGGAGCGACGCACACGGTGACAGTGACACCGCAGTCCTGTGACTGCTGGCACCAGGGCCACCTACCAGGGAGCTGCCAGGGCCAGACAGCAGGACTGTGCCTCTCTAAACAAGGGAATGCTCTTAGGTTGGCTCGTCTGAGCTTCCAGCCACGCTCTGGCATGGTTTTGTGCACTGAGGTTCTTGTATTTAATCCCACTCTGCCTCTAAAGCACACAGTCCGGGTTTTGCTGGGTTATTGAAATCAGATCTGTGACAAAGCCGCTTGTGCTGCCCTTGTTGTTCAGGCAGGGGCACAGTGGTCAGTCCAGAACTGCTCACTTAAAATAATCCTGTTCCTCACATACAAAAAACACAGGGCATGACCTCGGGCTGTGCATTCCCGGCACGCTGGACTCCTGGAGTTTGAGCTGGAGCCAGCTCTCCCTGGTCATGTGAAAAATCTCACGTGTCTCAGTATCTGTAACTTTTGCTTGGGATGTTCATTCAAAATCTCTCCCTGCTTTTGAGCAGTTCACAGCATTTCTGCTTCACATTAAAGTCCAAACCAGCCCAAACAAGCAGGACTGATGCAAAGCAGGAATGGGTCTTTCGTGTGGTGTGGGTGCACTTGGAAATCCTCCGATCCCCCCATCCCAGCCTACCTTCCCTCTGTGCCTGCAGCCGGGTGCATCCTCAGCCTCACGCAGTGTTGGCTTCATTTTTCACGTGAATTGGTTGGAATTTGGCACCACACAGCAGCCTTGATTGGCCTGGCTCCTCTCTGGTGGTGGTAGAGCTTTATATCTTGGTGGAGGCTGCGCTGGCAAACCCCGATGCTGGAAATCCACACCAGAATGGGAAGGAATGTTATATGAGGCCAGTGCAGGATTTGGGAATCAAGTGAGCATGGTTTGGAGAAGGCTCTTGTTGACCTTGGTCTCTTTTCTTTCCAGGATAAAGATAAAGTTTCTCTAACCAAGACTCCAAAGTTGGACCGGAGCGATGGCGGCAAAGAGGTGAAAGAGCGAGCGACCAAACGCAAGTTGCCTTTCACTGTCGGAACAAATGGAGATCAAAAAGACTCGGATACAGGTACAGAAATGCCACATTCCACCCTCAGACCCTGGGTGCTGGGCCTGGTGGGGAGCACACAGCATCCAGTGTGCAGCCAATCCACATGGAAGTGTTGTATCAAATTCTCTGTGTTTTTTAATTGAAGGAAGAGGCACGTGGACAAGGGGCTGGATAACTGCTCTGCCTCACATGTGCACATCTGTTCTTAGTGGTGTTTGTAGGTGGACCAAGTCATGGCTGTGTGAGGAGACCCCCTTCCTTCAGCTCTTGTCTGTTCTCCTTGTTTCTTACTATCCCAGTTCAGGAACTGTGGCTGGGACAGGCCATGGAGCAGGGCCTGCTTGTGAGAGCTTGGAAAACAAGGGAATAAAGCTGAGTGGTCTTTAAAAGAAAATCAGCAAGTAGAATCTGGTCAAGCAGGTCAGTCTTGTAGCAGAAGAGTGGCTGGTGCATGAGGCTCCTGGATGGGCTGTTGGATTTGTTAGCAGTTGGGAAGAGCTGTCACAAAGCTTTGGCATGGAGAAAATGGTATTGTTTGGTTGTAAGGGGCTGAGCTGTGGGTTTCTGGGCAGAGGTTTGTGTGGGTCTTCACTGTACATTCCTAGGAAATGTGCATTTGGAAATAGTTGTGGCCAGGTAAAGCTCAGTGATTGTGTAAAGAGATAAAACAAGCTAAAAGTTGGGAATGTGCTTAAAAAGTGGTACAAGGGCTGTATTTGGTGGTGCTGTGTGGTGAGCCTGGGAGGCAGCCTGTGGGATGTGTCTCCTCTGGTTCAGGAGCCAGGAGGGCAGGTCTGGAAGGGCCAAGAGTGCCACTGCAGCAGTGAGGGCTGTTCCACAGGCAGGACATGTGACGGTGACGTGTCCTGAGGGTGGCCCAGTGTTTCCATGGGTTTGTGTTCCCTGAACTCCCTGTCTGGGGAGAAAGTTTCCAAATGTTCATTAATTCTCTTAAACATGTTGGCCATTTGCAAGGTTTGGGTTACTGTGGTGTCTCCCTTGGGGTGTCACCTTTGCTGGGGCCAGGCAAAGCTGATGAACCAGAGCTGGAGCTGCTCTTTGTCAAGGCTGTTTGTGCCACGTTCAGTACTGGGTCGAGAGTTGAAGCCCAAACTCGCTGCAGGGCTGTCTGACCCTCGTGGCAGCTGGAACGTCACGACAGGGATCTGCTTTTCCCAGGGCTCCGGTCTCTCCCTGGCTGCAGAGATGCTGGAAATGTTTGCACTGGCAGCAGTGAGAAGGAGACCAAATGCAGAGGAGAGCAGAGAGGGCTGCTGGGGGAGGCTGTGGCTGCTGGGTGGGAGCAGCAGCCCATGGGACCCCCCTGCTCAGGGGCTCCCCCGTGACCCCTCTGCTTTCACAGCCGCGTGACTCTTATCTCCGGACACGTCTTCTCCTTCCTCTGCAGGGCTCTTCCCCTTCCTCTCCAGAGCTGATCCTTCCTGGGGAAGTGGGTGAGCTGAGGGGTAGCAGCAGCCCAGCTCCCAGAGGAGACCCGGAGGGGGTCATGGCACTCACAGACCTGTTTAAAGACAAACTGGGCTCTCACAAACTCTGGGAAGGTGTATGGGAGGTGCAGGCGAGTCTCGACAACCTGTTTGTGGGGACTGGGGAGGAAGTGACTCAGCCACTGGGTTAGAGATCCCAGCAGGGATCAATGTGCACAGTCAGACTGGTGCTTAGCAGGAGCCTGTTTCTCTTCCCTGACATCGTTTACTCCAGCAGGAATCAGATGCTGGAGGTGGGAAAAGACTTGGTGGAGATAGGAAAAGACTTCCTGGCACCTTGCTCTGCTCTTGCACCACCCCATTGCAACTGTGGGGTGTTTCAAGCCTGTGTGGTGCTTGGCCTGGCTTGAGGTAGAGGCAGGTACAGACGTGTTTGTGGTGCTCAGAAGCTGCACGTTCTGGGGCTGGAGGGGTCCCCCCAAGTCTGTGCTGGTGCCATCTGTGGCACCTGGCTGAGGACACGGGTGTGACACACAGGACAGGCTTTTGTCTGGAACCAAGGCTGCCATCTGCCCACCCCACGTTCCTGCAGGAGGGGGAGGCTGCTGCTGCTTGTTCTGCCCCTCAGCTTTGCTCCCAGCCCTCGGAGAAGCAGGATTGCACCATCGCTGCTGGCTGACCCCGGCTGGTTTATGTAACGCGGTCCCGCTTCCCAGGCTGTGTCCATGGGCTGCTGTGTGTGCATGAGGGGCTGTGCCAGGATGTTCCACAGCCATGTGGAATTCAGCTGTAAGGACGTGGGAGCTGGGAGCTAGCAGAGCTCTCTCTTTGCAGCTAGTGGGGTATTTTTCTCCTCTTCAGGTGTTTAAACAATAGCGTGGATCCTCATCCTGATGTGTTGCAGTGACTCATTTTCCTTAGCACGGTGTGTGTTGCTTTCTTCCCGGATGGCTCTGGCTCAGCCTTGACGTAGGTGCTCCATATGTGGGGTGAGGAACATCAGAGGTGGGTTTGTCTCCCCTGGAAGGGCAGCACAACCTGCCCTGGCCATGTGTGGGGCAGCAGCTGGTGCTGCAGGATGGTTGGGGGGTAGGTGGGATATTGGGAAGGAATTCCTGCCTGTGATGGTGCTGAGGCCCTGGCACAGGGTGCCCAGAGAAGCTGAGGCTGCTCCTGGATCCCTGGCAGTGCCCAAGGCCAGGCTGGATGAGGTTTGGAGCACCCTGGGATAGTGGAAGGTGTCCCCCCCATGGCAGGGGGTGGGACAAGATGAGCTTTAAGGTCCCCTCCCTCCTAAACCATTCCAGGATTCTGTGGTGTGGGCTCATAGAGGCACTACTGGCCAGCACTGTGCTGAGCACATGGTTTGGGTACAGTTGGTTCAGAGCTAAATCTTTTAAAATAATCTTTCTCAAAATGGTTTCTAGAGCAACAATTCTGGCTCTCGGGTTCCTCAGAGTTAACTAAATAAACTGTCTTTAGGAGAAAAAAAAAAAATGGCATCGAGCCGTGAGCCTCCAGACTGTGCATGTTACAGCTCCAGCACTGTGGGAGCAGCATCTCTGTGCCTCAGAGTTCTCCTCCTTCCTTCTCCTTCCCTCATGTGGCATCTCCCCACATGCACAGGCGCTGCCCAGAGCCTACGTGCTGCCTGGCAGCCGCCGAACGAGCACAGCCAGCTTTCCTCCCAGCGAGGCCGCGCGCCGCTCCTCGGCCGTGTGCCGCGCCGGGAGGGGGCTTCAACCCCAGCAGTATGGGATAATTGTGGTATTAACAAACACGCAGAGAGCGAGCAGCAGGGAGAAGGGAACAGTCCTGCTGGGAAGGCACCTGGCAGGAGAGGTGGGCACGGGCGGCTGGCGCAGCGGTGCCGTGGCTGCGGCGCTGAGCCACGGCTGAGTCATGGCTGACTCAACGGCACCAGACTGCCGGCGTGGGGCCGGGCTCTCCCCACCTGCCTCGGGCCGTGACGGGATGGATCCGCACCAACAGGTCCCTCGCTGCAGAGTGGGACAGGTAACGCTGCTGGAGAGCAGCTGGGAGGTGCAGGGAGCGCAGAACCCCGTGTGCCCGCTCCTCCTGCCGATGGTTTCCTTAGCTGGATGTCACGCTGTCGCTTGAGTCCCTTGGCTTGAGGTGCAGCTGTGGTTTCCAGGCCTTTAGTCATCAGCAGGGAGAGTTGGGGCTCGGTACAAATCTCGGAGCACACTGAGATAATTTTGGCCTCTGACAGCTCTCCCTGGGAGATGGGGAGGCCTGAGCGAGGCTGGGTCAAAGCTGGTGGTCTCCAGCAATGCTGGGGACCCCGCTCTCCTTGGGGTCCCACTGCCTCCCTGGGTGCCCAACTCCCTCCCTGTGTGTTCCATCTTTGTGCAGTTCTCTCCCTGTGTGTCCATCTCGTTCCCTGAGTGCTCTCAGAGGAGTAAGGGAGAGAGAAACCCCCACCAGCTCTCCAAGCTGGTCTGTGCATATCAACCTTTCCGGGCTCCGAGGGCTCTCCTGGTGCCCGGGCCGATTCCGGGGGCTTGTGGTGGGCCGGGGAGGTGCTGTGGTGGATGAGGGCCAGGGTGAATATGGTTGGCAGGAGCTGGCCTTGGAGCTTCAAACTCCTTCTCTCTAATCCCCCGAGGTTGTTACGTGATGCTAATTAGTAGGTTAGAAAATGCTTGATGAATCAGCTGACCCAAACCATCCTCTCCCGGAGCCGGCTGCTGCTTGCCTAATGCTGGAGTGTTTGGAGCGACACGGCATGGGAACGGGCTCGTTAGTCCCAGGCCGGCAAGGCTGGCGAGGGAATCCGTGAGAAGCAAATTGCTGGCTTATTAAAAAAGGCATCTGCATCCCACAGTGGTGTTTGTGCCGTTCCCTGTGCCTGGCTGCGCTCCGGTGTGTGCAGCTGGGGGCTCGCAGGGGCTGCACTGCAGCGGGGCTTTCTTCGCTTGTGTCATTTCAGTCCTTTTACTGAAATAGTAAGGAACTGTTCTCACCTAGCAACCAGGGAGAGAGTGAATGTCAGAGCTTCTCCCTTCCTAGCTGGGCTCCATAATGCCGGTACAGTGTGGAGAGCCTGGCACACACCAGCCTTCAGATCACCCTGAGAAACTCCCCGTGTGCAGCAGCCATCTGGGAAGGGCTGCGCAGAAAACCAGGTCGTTTTATGACAGGAGCTGCCATAAATCTCCCTCCTCCCCCCTCATCACCTCCTTAACATGCAGAGGGAGAGGTTGCAGTGTGCTGTGTCTCTGTGAACCAAAAATCTATCAATGATGGCTTTTTCCTTAATACAAGAGCTTTTATCAGCGCTGTCTGCAGAGTGTCCTGGCCCCAGCTCTGCGAGGGAGGGCTGGCCAGAGCCTTCCTCCCCCGTCCTCCCTCCTCCAGCTCTTTCTATTTCGTGGGAAATGAACGGTCTGGACTTGAAAATTGGTCTTGCTCTGAATAATTCATTTTTAACATGGAGATTGTTGTTCCTGATGAAGCCTCTGGATTCCTCTCATAGCATGTTGGGAGCCAGTGGCCACTCTGTGAAGGAGCTGCTTTTACACATCAGGGCACAGCTGTGGGGTCTGGCCCACAAATGTAAGGAGAACACCTGGATTTGGACCACAGGCTGGCACACAGCATTAAACCTCTCTAGTCAAATTATATTTTAAAATAGTGCAGCCAGTGGGGTCGGGCCCTGCAGATCCTCATGCCCAGGGAGCCCAGCTGAGCACTGGGGATGGTGGGCTCAGCTGCACAGTGACCTAACATGGTTATAAAGGGGCTTGTTCCTCCTGCTGGCACCTTTTCTCCACTCCTGACTCACAGCCAAGGTCTGCACCATCCTTTCCAGCAGTGTGGGATGAGGCTTTGCCTCTGGTCCTCCATCCTGGTCCTCCATCCTTCAGGTGGGAACAAGCTCCCCACTCTATGGGAGCAGCTCAGGGTGCTTGCTTTTCCTCTTGTTTTCCTTTTTGGCACTAGGTTGATAAACCGAATCATGTCCTGGCTGTGCCCCTGGTCCGTTGGCTCTGCAGTGTGCCCGTGACCTCCTGGTGTCAGAGTGTCCCCCCAGCCCGAGCCCTGTTCCTCTGCATTCCAGGGGTCTCCTGCTCACCCTCCTCTCTGAGCTCTTCGCCACCGAGTGCTCTGGCCTGTCCTACTGCCCTCTCTTGTTTGTCCACCTGTGCTGTGGTGCTGCTTCCCATTCCATGCTGCTTCTGCCACCTTCAGCTTTCCTCTCAGCCTGCTTGTCCTTCAGTTGTGGCGTGCCCCAGAGCCTTGGCGTGTGGTGGGACCGTGCTGCTGACAGCCTTTTGCCTCCCGGGTCACGGGTGCACATTGCAGGTGCCCTGTGAGCCTGGGAGCGCGTCCTCAGGCCGCGGTGCCGGGCTGGACCTGCTCTGCCCTGCTTTGAGCCGACATGCTCCAAGACGTTTTATGCCCTCCAAGTTCTGCAGCAGGAATGAGTCACTCTTACGCAGGCTGGGCCGGGCTGGGGGGAGCGCAGCCCGCGTGCTCTCCCGGGGGTGCAGTGCAGTCTCTGTTGCTGTCTGTGCCGCTCTAATTTATTCCTATTGATCTCCTGGTCGTGCTGGCTCGGCGCAGCAGCGCTCGCAGAGCCCCTCTCGCCGGTGGGGCGGCGCTCGGTGCGGCCGTGCGGCGCCGAGACGCTCGGCACGAGCTGCTGGTTTGGAGCTGGTATTTTTCCTCGGGGTTCCACCTTCCGTGCGTGTGTTGTCATGCCGAGCAGCGGGAGCAGATGCTTTCTGCATTACAGCGTGTGCCGCGTGCGTGGGGAGCGAGGAGCCGCGCAGCTCCGGCGTCCCCACGACCTGCCAGCGTCTCACCGTGCGTTGGGGAGACCTCTGAGAGGTTTTCCATCACCGCCCTGCTCTCCTCCTGCCCCTCTCCGTTTCAGCTGGGGCTGGGTTCAGCCTGTGTCTGCATACAGAGCCAGCCCAGCAGCACTGAATCCCTCTCAGTCTGCCCTGAGATCCCTATGGAGCTATTCCAGCAGCCCTGGATTTGTGCTCCCCATTGCAGCACTGCCCGGAGTCTCGTGTGGGCACGAGAACCACCCTCAAGCTGGTGCTCAAACCCCTTTGTCCCGGGAATCTGCTCCTGCTCAGCCTTTGCAGCCTCTCGGGCTCCGTGTGATGAAAGGCAGGAGCAGTTCTGGCTCAGCTCGTGCTTTCCCCTTTAAGCCTGCGCACGCGGTTCCTGCTGGCGTCAGCGTGAGGGAAGAGCCGAGCAGGATCCCCAAATTAAACCAGGGCTGATGCTCGGGAGGTTTGCAGAAGGGCTGAAGCAAGCAGCAAACAAGCTGCTTTAAAAATAGCTGCATGGAGGTGTGGCTCATCCCGGGCTCATGGAGCATCCGTGGGCTGCCGTGGTCTTCTTCCCGCTGGGATCTGTGCACGGTCCAGCCAGCGCCGCTGCCGGCACTGAGGGCTCCCTGCCTGCACACCCCCCCCTGTGTCTCTGGGGTTTGTGCTTGCTGAAGGGGTTTTAGTGTGAAGTAAGCTTTTCTTCTGTCAGCCGAGGTGGGGAACACTGGGGGAGGTTCTCTCCAGTCGCTCCGTGTTGCTGCAAGGTGTTCCAGAGGCACCGGAGCCGCCTGCAGGAGCCAGCAGGCGGAGATCTCTATGCAGGGACACCTTTAAATCTGCTGCAAGTCTGATCCTGAGTAGAATCCTCTGGGCTGAAATAACACACGTGCAGCTCTGGGAGCCTGGGAGCAGCCAGGGCCAGGAGAGCCAGCCCCGTGCCAGGCAGGGCTCTCACCCTGCTGAGGCTCAGGATGGGAAGTGAGTGATGGGAGCAGCTCTGTCTCCATCCTCTGCTTATGTTCCAGACCCAATTAAGGATCTTGCTTATGTGGTCCCTCCACGTTGCCTGAGGATTGTGCCACGCAGGGAGCCGGGGGCTGCCATGCTGCCCACACCACAGTGCCAGCACTGGGGCCATAGAATCAAGGAATGATTTGGGTTGGAAGGGAGCTTAAAGCTCATCTCCACCCCCTGCCATGGGCAGGGACACCCTCCACTGGACCTTTAGGGTAGGTTGTCACACCAGGTTGCTCCAGGTCCCATCCAGCTGGCCTTGAACCCTTCCCACCAGGAAGCACGAGCCCGAGTCCTCGGCTGCCTCCCCACAGTGAGCGAGAACGCGGCAGCCGCTTTCCAATTTATTTTTATCTTGTTGATCACATGCTTTGTAATGTTAAATGTTCTGTGGAGGAGGAAATTTCTGCAACTGCAGAGTGAATAGGAGTTTAGGGGGTTTCAGTTGAACTTGATAATCAATTTTTGCAAATCTCAGGCTCGTGCTGACAACCTGCAGCAGCCCGGGGATATTAATGAAAATGTTCCCATTCTAATTGTGGCTCTGTACGTGCGGAGCAGCCCTGGGCATCGTGTACTTCAGGGACTCTGCTCGGTGGCACCAGCCAAGATGTGACCCCTCGAGCATCTTCATGCCTGGCTTTGGGGCATGGCTGGATGTGACCAAGGCTGGGGGAAGCCAGGCCTGGCTGAGCAGGGTTTAAGCAGCTTGGAGCAGCAGCTCAGAGTCTCAGGAGGAGCAGGGAGGTGCTGCACACATAGATCAGGTGTCCCTGAGTCCCCTGGCAGGACACACAGCGCAGCAGCATGGTTCCTGGAGCCACCCTGGCAAAGTTGTCTTCCCGTAAGCACACTGGATTTAATTTTATTTTAAGCCATTAAAATCTGTCCTAGGATCTGATTTCATCTTCCAGCTCTGTTACAGCTACCAGGGTGACCAAAATGTGGTTTCAGAGTAGAATGGGATTCGCCTTCAATGCACACATGTTTCCAGGGCTTGCATTTCATAGAATCATGGAATGGTTTGGGTTGGGAAGGACCTTAAGGCCCATCTCATCCCACCCCTGCCATGGGCAGGGACACCTTCACTATCCCAGGTGCTCCAAGCCCTGTCCATCTTGGCCTTGGACACTTCCAGGGATCCAGGGACAGCCACAGCTTCTCTGGGCAATGAGCAGAGAGCTTTGACGAGGGGTGGCCTTGCTCTGTGGTTCAGAGGTTCCCTGGAACAGTCATTATTCCTTAAATGTACAGGGTCCCAGAAGCAGGGGTGGGTGGAAATCACCTGCTCCAGGTGGGCCCTGAGCAGCAGAGGTTGGCAGCTCTGCACACTGTGCCCAGGAAAGGATTCTGGAGCTGGCTGTGCCCCAGCCGTGGAGCTGCGAGCGGCAGGAGCGGAACGTCCCCACGCACTGCTGCCCTCGTCTGCCAGAGACCTTTCCTCGGCTGCAGTTTGGGGGGTGAAGGAGGAAACCTGTGCTGTGGTGCACAGTCTGGTGGCCGTGTGTGACCCTGTCTGTTGGTGGTTCCACCTGACCCGCTGGACTTCGTGTGGAGGCACCAGAGGCTCCGTCCCGCTGGCCGCGTGCCCCCGGCCCACGTGGAGCGTGACAGAGGGGGCTGAGCAGAGCTGGGGGAGGGGCTGCAGGGTTGTTTCTTTGTATTACAGTGAAGGTACTGAGGCACCTTCGGGTTGCCCAGCGAAGCTGTGGCTGCCCCATCCCTGGAAGTGTCCAAGGCCACGTTGGACAGGGCTTGGAGCAGCCTGGGCTAGTGGGAGGTGTCCCTGCCCGTGGCAGAGGTGGGACTGGATGAGCTTCAAGGTTCCTTCCCACCCAACCCGTTCCATGGTCGTGTGACTGTGGTTTGGGGGTGGTTGCTCTTGGTCTCTCAGCAGGAGCTGCCTTTGCAGCTGGATGATTTAGGAGACCAAGTGTCAGGCTGGGATTTGGGATGACAAGCCAGGCATTTCTGGGGTTTCTTCCTCCCCTCTTGTTTGTTTGGGATTTTCTTAGAGGGTTGCAGAAGACCTGAGGGCAGGTGGGTGCTCTGGGCCAGGTGGGAGCAGCCACTTTGGGAGGAGAGGACCAGCCTGGTGCTCCCCACACCTGTTTGGCTGCAGCTTCCTTGCTTTGATGGTGATAATGATGTTGAGTGTGATGGCCACATTTCTGAGCTGTCAGCCTGTATGTTTCAGCTCTCCTTGCTGATGCTGTTCAGTGCCCCCAGCTGGGTCCGTGCTGTGATGGTGTCAGTCTGAGCAGGCTCCTCCAGGCACCCTGGCATGGGATGCAGGCTGCTAAAGCAGGATGGGCAGAGCAGCACTAGCTGTGGCCCCTCGAAGGGTCCGTTCCCACTTCCCTCTGCTGCTCTTTGGTGGTGGAGGAGAACGGGAGGCTGTTGGAGGAGCAGGAGTGGGGTCTGTCCTGGCTGCATCCTCAGCACTGTGAGCCTGGGTGGCTGCTCCAGGTGCCAGTGCTCCCACTGCAGGGATCCACCCACCACCACAGGGATCCATCACTCAGCACAGGATCCACCCAGCACCACAGGGATCCACCACTCAGCACCACAGGGATCCATCACTCAGCACAGGATCCACCCAGAACCACAGGGATCCACCACTCAGCACCACAGGGATACATCACTCACCACAGGGATCCACCCAGCAACACAGGGATCCATCACTCCCCACAGGGATCCATCACTCCCCACAGGGATCCATCACTCACCACAGGGATCCACCCAGCACCACAGGGATCCATCACTCAGTGCAGGGATCCATCANCAGGGATCCATCACTCCCCACAGGGATCCATCACTCAGCACAAGCTTTTCAGAACTGTCAGTCCTGTGCTCAGACAGCAGCATGGCTTTCGGCTCCGGTGACGTTCATGGCTTGTGTCCCCGTGTCCTTGTCCCACAGAGAAGCAGGGTCCCGAGCGGAAGAGGATTAAAAAGGAGCCCGCCACCAGGAAGCCTGGCCTGCTCTTCGGCATGGGCCTCTCGGGGATCCGGGCAGGGTACCCGCTCTCCGAGCGCCAGCAAGTCGCTCTCCTCATGCAGATGACAGCAGAAGAGTCTGCAAACAGCCCAGGTGAGACTGGGGAGGGGTTTGTTCCGAAGGGTGGCAGACAGCTGGGAGCTGCACCGGGGGCTCCCAGACGTCCGGAGTTCCCGGGGTCACGGGATGTTCAGGTACAGCAGCAGGGCTGAGCTGCCAGCCCTGGCAGGGTGCAGGGGGGCTGGTTTGCTCCTCTCTGGGGTCTCACTGCTCCCACAGGGCTCTGCAGGTGACTCCAGGAACGGTGTCACTGGGATCTGCACGTGGCTCTGGCTGCCCTTCCTTTTTCCAGTGTCCCTCAGGCCCAAGCCAGGCCACCACCCAGCCCGCCCTGGCTGCTCAGCTGGAGCTTTGGTTCCATGGGAGCCTCCTCTGCCTCAGCTCTGTGTTTGCCACTGGCCTCTCAGGCTATCTCAGAAAAGGAGGATGGTGAATAAAGACAAAATATCATCCTCTGTAGGTTGTTAATGTTTCTTCTCTTGGAAGGGATAACCACCACAGCTGTAACTTGAGGTGTGGAGCAGCTGGAATGTGTTTACCACAGATTTTGTGTTCTAGTCATTTTTATCTGTTGCAAACATGCCCCCCCACCCCAGTTTTTGGAGGTTCTGTGCCATCCATGTGCTCATATCCACATCTTACACACAACACTGCAGCTTCTAGCCAAAAAAACACCAATCTCACTGCTTAAGTTGCTGTTATTTGGGAAAACTGAAAGGGAAAAAGCTGCAGAGCATTCCAGTGTTCTCCCAGGAAATGCAGTCTCCTCCCAAAGCCGTCAGGCCTCACATGTGCTTGGTAAAAGGCCACTTCCCTCGGGAATTGGGGTTTGAGGGTAAGGAGCTGCATTGTCTGCTCCCAGATCACGGGATTGCCCACAGTGTCTGCCAGGACTGCAGCTCTCCAGTGGGCCTGGCAGCCCGCGATTCCCATCTCCGTGGGACACACAGGCTGCTCTGTTCACATCCACTCCAGAGCTCGGGTTGCCTCTCGCTGCCTTGTGGAGAATATTTTGGGAAGAGCCGAGACGAAACGTGATGCACGAGCTCCCTCTAAGGGCTTAGGAATTCTGCGGAATGGCAGTCCCTGACGCTGTTTCTCTCCTCCCTGCAGTTGACACAACACCAAAGCATCCCTCTCAGTCTACAGTTTGTCAGAAGGGAACTCCCAACTCTGCCTCCAAAACCAAAGATAAAGTAAATAAGAGAAACGAGCGAGGAGAGACTCGGCTGCATCGCGCTGCCATCCGCGGGGACGCCCGGCGCATCAAGGAGCTCATCATCGAGGGTGCAGATGTCAATGTGAAGGACTTTGCAGGTAACAGCCCAGGAATCCCAACGTTTTTCCCACCTGGTTGCATGTTCCGCCTCCAAGAATGACTCCCACCAGAAAAAGTAGTTTGTTTCTAACATGGGGTTGCACCTTGGAAAGAGGGGACTTGCCAAAAATGGTGATCTTGCTCTTTGAAGAGGAAAAAGTCTTTTTGCCCTTTAAAAAAACAAACAAACAAAACCAAAAAACCAAACAACAACAAAAAGCCACATTAAAAAATCCCCCAAAGCATCAGTTCTCTTGTTGGAGTCTGGGAGCACAGTTCCCAGGCTGTGCAGTCTGCTTGAGGTGGTGAAGCTGGGCTGGGCAGGATCCAGAGAATCCCTGGAGCTGTTGTGGCTCCACACACCAAAACTGACCAGGCCACTCCAGAACCAAAAAACCTGCTCTCCCATGGGAGTGTCGTGTTGGAGGTCTGGAGGTGATTTGCAAAGGGAGGTGGGCTGGTTTAGCTCTGGTTTTGCTTAAAATAGAAGGAATTATGTGCACAGAAATTCTGCTGAGAGTGGGCTTGTGAAGTCATCACTCTGGAGTTGGGGGGCTGATGCCTGTGAATTTTTGGGAGTTGTTTTTAAGGACTGAATGTGGGGGTGCTGCTGGTGGGGAGGGAGTGTGAAGGGCAAGGTTAGGCTCCCACCAGGCACCCAAGCTGGAGGAGTTGTTGACCATCCTGACCCTCAGTTCAGGAGTAGTACCACCTCCACCTCCTCCTCCTTCTCCTCCTCCTCCTCCTTCTCAGCAGTGCTGCCAAGCTTAGGGTGGTGGGATGAGATGGGAACAGCCCTGAGTCCTGCAGGGAGGAGGCAGCCATGGGATGCTGGTGAAGGGGTGATGAAGGTGCCGCTCGGTGCGGCTGGATCAGCCTTTCTTCAGCACGTCTGAGAGCTTGACTTTGCTGCTTGCTGCTCTCCTCGCATGATTTTGGGGCTATAAATAGACGTGGCTGTTCCTCCACCCGTATGATTAATCCCAGTGCCAGACTGAAGTATCAGTTGTGATTAATTCCGGGCACAGGTGCCCCCTCCAAAGGCTGCGAGTGAAGGTAACGGAACGCGCTCCCACGGCGCTATCAGCAAAACACCGGAGCAGCCGCGCTGGGAAACTTCAAAACAGGCTCTGCTTAAAAATAGTCTGTTTGAACACGATAAAATATTTTGTTCTGTGCTCTTCAGAGGTTTGTTTGAGAGCTGGAGCCGCCATTACTGGAGACGCTGCTGTTCGGTTTCCTCCCGAGCCCAGGCCAGTGTTCTGTGTTTGGAGAGCACCCAGAAAATCTGTGTGGGGGCTGTCTCGAGCCCTGTCTGCAGTTCTGAGCTCAGGCCCAGTCTGGGCACCAGGGTTTCCCTTACAGAGGGATTGGAACCTAAAGCCAAACCTAAAGGAGCTTAGGAGAAGGCTGGAGAGGGATGTTTCACAGGACCATGGAGTGGCAGAACAAGAGGGAATGGCCCTAAGCTGACACAGGACAGGGTTAGATGGGGTAGTAGGAGGAAATTCTTCCCTGTGAGGGTGGTGAGGCCCTGGCACAGGTTGCTCAGAGAAGCTGTGGCTGCCCCATTGCTGGAAGCATTGAAGGCCAGATTGGAGGGGACTTGGAGCCACCTGGAATAGTGGAAGGTGTCCCTGCCCATGGCTGGGGGTGGGAATGGGTGAGCTTTAAGGTCCCTTCCAACACAAACCATTTCATGATGGTATATAGGGGAACAGATTTAAGACCTGCCTTTCACCTGACATCAGCAATTCTCCTTATTTCTCATACAGACCTTTCCATTTCCAGGGTCTGTGTCAGGTCTGGCAGATGCTCTGACTGTAGCACAGGGTATGACCAGAGGGAGCAGTGGGATTGATTCTATGACTGCCTGGCAGGAGGAGCAGGGCAGAGCTGCAGGTTCCTTCCTGCTGTGCCACGGGGATCTGGGCAAACACGGCCAACTTGGCCATCAGAGCAGCACAGCCCTGGCCACGCTGACCCTGCGGGCTTTCCCTGTGTCTCAGTGTCACTGCGAGGGTGGTGCCGTGTCCTGAGTGTCCCTGTCCTTGCAGGCTGGACGGCGCTGCACGAGGCCTGCAACCGGGGCTACTACGACGTGGCCAAGCAGCTGCTGGCGGCGGGCGCCGAGGTCAACACCAAGGGGCTGGACGATGACACCCCCCTGCACGACGCGGCCAACAACGGCCACTTCAAGGTCGGGGTGCTGGGGTTCACTGCTGTGCTTTAAATGGCTCTTCTGGGAACTTGTGCTTCGAGCAGCCCACTGTGAAAACACAGATTCTGGGTATTTTTGTCTCATTTCCCATGGAGCGGGCAGGAATTTGTGTTCAAGGCCAGGCTGGACAGGGCTTGGAGCAGCCTGGGTTAGTGGAAGGTGTCCCTGCCCACGGCAGGGGGTGGCATGGGATGGGCTTGAAGGTTCTTTCCAGCCTAAATTATTCCCTGATTATGTGAATTTCCCTGTCTCGGAGCTGGTGAGTGTTTTAGTTGGTGCTCCCCTGCACAGGGTATAGTTCATTCTTCAGGAATTGGGACAGGAGCATGATTTTGTGCCTTGTTCTTCCCCCTTCTTTCCTGCCCAGGTTGGTTCTTAGAATCACAGGATCATTAAAGTTGGAAAAGACCTCCCCAATCATCGAGCCCAACCATTAACCTGATGCTGCCAGTGCACCACTAAACCCTGTTCCTAAATGGTTTTTGAACACTTTCAGGGATGGTGATTCCACCACTTCTGGGAATGTTGCTGGGGCTTCTCTCTTACCTTACAAGGCATGTCCTGAAGACACCACTGGTTTAGTTATGTATGAAAATCATGCAGAAAAATCCCTGGAATCAAAACATCGGGAGCATCTTCAAGCCTCAGTTTCTCTTTTCAGGTGGTGAAATTGTTGTTGCATTATGGAGGGAATCCTCATCAAAGCAACAGGAAGGGCGAGACACCTTTGAAAGTAGCGAATTCTCCCACCATGGTGAACCTGCTCCTGGGGAAGACCACGTACCCCTCCAGCGAAGAGAGCTCCACAGGTGAGATTGGCCTTTCTGTGGCCGTGGCAGTGACAGCTGTGGCCTTAAGAGGACAGTGAAGTTAGACTCTTGTCAGATGCTGCTGTGGTCAGGAGCCCACCTGTAGCTCTAACCCAAATTCAGACAGCCAGCTTTAGCCTGGGGGGCTGTTTGCCCTGGAAGCCAGCACTGAGATGGCTTCCCTGGTGTACTTGGGATGTAGGATTGCTAGCCAGTTGCAGGTAAATGGATGTCTTACCTTTGGAAGGTGGGTAATTCCAGTGGAGAGGAGGAGGTTTGCGTGCCCACCCTGTGTTCTTGTCCTTCAGCTGTCCCAGCACTGGTGTTTCGGGTTCTGCTTCCAGGCTGTCCCTGCTAGAGCCTCTTCCACCATTGCCACCATTGTGGGACAGTCTGCAGGTTTTAATTAGTGCTAATTAGAGTTCTCAGTCTTTTAAGGAGCTTTGACCTACACTGTGTGCAGTCATCCCTGTTCCAAAGTTCTCATGATACACCCAGGATGTTATTTTAGGGAGCACCCCATGCAGGTTGGAGCTGGAGGAGCTTCCTTCCAAAAAGATCCCCCAGCCTGGCATTCCAAGCTGTTGGCTACCAACTTGCAATGGCTGGGTGAGGTCAAAGGGCACGAGGGCTGTTTGCAGGGGTTGGTGTGTGCAGGAGGCCAGTGATGTTCCCTCTCCAGAACCCTTGGCAGTCCTTAACACGCTGTTCTCCTCTCTCTGCAGAGACCTCAGAAGAGGAGGACGCCCCTTCCTTCGCTCCCTCCAGCTCCGTTGATGGCAATAACACAGACTCAGAATTTGAGAAGGGTTTGAAGCACAAGCCCAAGGCCCAGGAGCCCCCCAAAACCATCACCCCGGTGAAGGATGAGTATGAATTCGATGAGGACGATGAGCAGGACCGGGTCCCACCGGTCGATGACAAACATTTGCTGAAAAAGGATTACAGGAAAGAGACTAAAGCAAACAGTTTCATTTCCATACCCAAAATGGAAGTGAAAACTTATACTAAAAATAACACAATTACACCAAAGAAAGCTGCCCACCGCATCCTGTCGGACAGCTCGGACGAGGAGGAGACCAGCGTGGCCGTGGGCACGGGGGAGAAGCTGCGCCTCTCCACCCACTCCATATTGCCCAGCAGCAAAATTCGGGAGCCCGCCAGCACCAAGGCGCCCAAGGAGAAAAGCAAAGTAAAAAAGAAGCGGAAGAAGGAGACAAAAAGCAAAGAGGTTCGGTTTGGCAAAAAAAATGACAAGTTTTGTTCCTCTGAATCAGAGAGTGAAAACGTGGAGAGTGAGGAGGATGATAGAGACTCTCTACAGAGCTCTAGCTGTGTAAAGGACTCAAGGCTAGTGCTAAAGGAATCCTCCTTGTTTAACTCTCTGTCTGCCTCATCGACCTCTTCACATGGGAGTTTAGCATCCCAGAAACATAATCCCAGTCTTACAGAACAGCACTCCAAGCACTGGAGGACGGACAATTGGAAAACCATATCTTCTCCAGCTTGGTCAGACGTCAGTTCCCTATCGGACTCCACCAGGACGAGGCTGACGAGTGAGTCAGACTACTCGTCCGAGGACTCGAGCTTAGAGTCACTAAAGCCAGTCAGGAAGAAACCAGAGCACAAAAAGAAAAACACCCCCCACAACAGTGTTTCTGAGAAAAAGAATTCATTCCATAGCAATGTGGATGGAGCAATTCCAAAGCTGGACAAGGAGGGGAAGGTTGTTAAAAAGCATAAAACAAAACACAAACATAAAAACAAGGAGAAGGGACAGTGTCCCATCAGCCAAGACATTAAAATAATCAAAACATTTTCTTTTGAGTTTGAGGACTCTAAACAAAAGCCTGAGAAAGGCTTGATAGTAGAGACAGAAAATCCAGTCGAAAACAAGTTGAAAGTGTTAAAGCACGACCGGGAACATGGTAAGAAGGAGGAAAAGCTCCCCAAAGGTAAAGCAGAGGAGAAGGAGTGGTTGTTTAAAGATGAGACTGGAAAATCCTCAAAAGAGGAGAAATCGTTAAGAAAAATCAAAGATAGTAGTAAAGACCTGAGCAAATCCTTCAGAGAAGGATTGAGTAAATCAGAAAAAGAGAAACCTGTCAAGGAGAAATCTCCCAAGGAGGAGAAGCCGAGAATACACAAGGAGGAGAGAAAGAAGAAGTCAAAGGACAAGCAGTCCAAATCTGAGAAGAAGAATGAGCTGAAGGAGGAGAAGGCTTCTAAACTAGAGAAAGAAAAATCCTTCAAGGAAGAGAAGGAAAAATGCAAAAAAGAAAAACTTTACAGGGACGAGTCCGGGTTTGATGAGTTTAATAACAAAGCTCAATTTGCCGAAAGCGAGGACACGAAGTTCAGCCTTTCGGACGATCAGCAGGAGAGGTGGTTTTCAGACTTGTCCTCTGATTCATCCTTCGATTTCAAGGGTGAGGACAGCTGGGATTCTCCAATAACGGATTTCAGGGAGATTAAAAATGACACCGTGGCAAAACTAATCATAGAACCCGTGAAAGAGGAAATTAAAGACAAGAAAAAGGAAAATAAAATGAAAGAGAAGAAAGAATACAACGAGAAGCGGAATGAAAAGGACACTTTCTTAAAGAAGAAGGAGAGGGATTACGTGGAGAAAAGCTCTGAGAAGAAAAAGGACCAAACAGACAGACACAAAGTTACTCCCAGTTATTTGCCTGAAAAGGATAAGAAAAGGAAGGATTCTGTGGAGACTGGCAAGGAGAGGAAAGAAAAAGACACAGGTGAAACCAACAAAGACAGAAAAGATTCCTCTGACAGCTCTAAAGAGCGAAAAGATCCCAAGACGAAGCAGGAGGAGCCCTATCGAGATGACTTCAAGGAGTACGGCTGTGAAACATTCTTCAAGGATAAGTCTGACCCCGAGTTCAGTGGGAAAACCCTGGAGAGTTGGGAGAGGCACCATTCTGGGAAGGAAAAGGAGAAGAAAGATGCTCCTGATAAAGAAAAAAAAGAAAAGGTGAAGCCAGAAAAATACAAGGAAAAATCCAAAGAAGGCGACAAGGAGAAAAATGAAAAAGCTGCTCCAGAGAAAATCCTGAAGGACAAAGAACTAGAGAAGAGTTTCAAAGAGAAGAAAGAAACTAAGGAGAAGTACAAGGATCTTCACGGCAAAGACAAGGAGAGGAAGAGTTCTTTCGACCAGGTGAAGGAGAAGAAAGAGAAAAGCTTTTCCACAGACAGAGACGATTTCTCCGAGAAGAAGGACGAGAAGAAAGGCAAGGAGAAGAGCTGGTACAGCATCGCTGACATCTTCACGGATGAGAGCGAGGACGAGAGGGACGATTACAGCCTGAGCGGGTTCAAGGTCGGCGACTCGGCCGGCAGCGAGGTGCATCGCCTGGACAGCCTGCAGGACAAGGACGACGGCGCGGCGGCCGAGAAGGAGCTGTACCCCGACAAGCACCGCAAGTACTCGTCCGACCGGCAGCACTCGGAGAAGCAGAAGGATAAGGAGTCCAAGGAGAAGAAAAAGGACAAAGGAACATCGGATGGGGGAAAGGAGAAGAAGGAGAAGAGTTCCTTTGAGAAACACAAGGAGAAGAAAGATAAGGACTCCAGTGAGAAGTATAAGGACAGGAAGGAAAGAATGTCCATAGATTCCACTCAGGAGAAGAAAAACAAGCAAAAGCTCCCAGAAAAGGTTGAGAAGAAACACACCAGTGACGACAAGGTGAAAAGCAAACACAAGGAGAAGCCGGACAAGGAGCATTCCAAAGAGAAGAAGTCTTCAAAAGGAGGGGAGTCAGAGAAGAGCCTGCTGGAGAAACTGGAGGAGGAGGCTCTGAATGACTACAGGGATGACTCCAATGACAAAATAAGCGAGATCTCCTCTGACAGCTTCACGGACAGGGGGCAAGAGCCAGGACTCACCAGCCTCTTCGAGTCTTCTAACCTCTCTCTGACTGATGCCGCTGAAGAAAAGTTTAAGGACTCTCTCCCTTTACCCTGCCTTCAGGACAAGCTCAAGGAGAAGGAGAGGCACCGACATTCCTCATCTTCCTCAAAGAAAAGTCACGAGAAGGAAAAAGCGAAGAAAGAGAAGACAGAGAAAAAGGAAAAATCAGAAGAATTCAAGGACTCCAGCAGCAGAAAGGATTCCACTCATTATGAAAAGGATTTCTCTGTGGATGGGGAGGCTTTTGGCTCTTCCTACAACATGAAGGCAGACGCTGATGAGGAACCGGAGAAGAGCATTGATTACTTATTTTCTGAAAAGAAGGATAAAAATGATTCTGAAAGAGAGCTGTCAAAGAAGGCGGAGAAAGAAAAGACTTATGGTTCCAGCACCATCAGCACAGCTAAAGAGAAAAAGAAGCGGGATAAACACAAGGAAAAATGGAAGGAGGAAAAGGAAAAGCACAGGGACAAACACACAGATGGTTTCTTTAAACATCACAAAGATGAGCCAAAGTCAACACTCAAAGATAAGGACGGGCCTCAAGTTACCACCTTTAAAGATAAATCCAAGGAGGACAACCTCAAATTCGGTGAAACTAAACTGAAGGAGAAGCTTAAGGAGAATCAAGACAAAGACAAATCAGAGTCCATAAAAATAAGCAACGGGAATGAAAAAATAACCCTTTCCAAAGACAGCGGCAAGAAGGATGCCAGGCCAAGGGAGAAACTTCTGGGAGATGGTGATTTGATGATGACCAGCTTTGAGAGGATGCTGAGCCAGAAGGACCTGGAGATCGAGGAACGCCACAAAAGGCACAAGGAGAGAATGAAGCAAATGGAGAAAATGCGGCACAGGTCCGGAGACCCCAAGTTAAAGGACAAACTTAAAAGCTCGGAGGATGTGCGCAAGAGGAGCCTGGATCTGCCGACCAAGAAGCCGCTAACACTGGACACGCAGCTCAAGGACAAGAAACTCAAAGAGTTGGGTCCCCTGACTCCTATTCTGTCACCAGAAAACAAGGCACAGCCTGCTGTGGGGACAGACTCTAAGGACTGGATCACGGGTCCTCAGCTGAAGGAGATCCTCCCAGCGTCTCCCAGGCCAGATCAGAACCGGCCCACGGGCGTCCCGACCCCGGCATCCGTCGTGTCCTGCCCGAGCTACGAGGAGGTAATGCAGACGCCCAGGACTCCATCGTGCAGCAACGAGGACTACACAGACCTGATGTTCGAGTGCGCGGACTCTCAGCACTCGCTGCCCATCTCCACCATGTCCATGAACGCCTGCTCTCCTTCCTTCTTCGACAGATACACCAACGTTTCCAGCGGGCTCCCTGAGAACCCCAGTCAGACCCCGACTCGCACCATACCCGCCTCAAACCTCTACCGTTCCATCTCAGTGGATATCAGGAGGGCGCCTGAAGAGGAATTTGGCGTTGGAGATAAGTTTTTCAGGCAGCAAAGTGTCCCAGCAACATCAAATTATGACTCTCCAGTGCAGCATTTAATGGAGGAGAAAGTTCCCCTTCCCTCTGTTCCTGCTGAGAAGTTCCAGTGTTTGTCTCCTGGGTATTACTCCCCGGATTATGGAGTTTCCTCACCCAAAGTGGAAGCTTTGCACTGCGCGCCAGGAGCCGTCAGCGGGGTCGCCCAGTCGCCTGAAAGTGTCTTTTCTGGTTTACAAGCAAAATCCTCCCCTTCGCACAGGGATGAGTTGCTGGCTCCTTCAGTGGAAAGTGCTCTTCCCCCCGACATCGGCATGCCCTTGGATACCACAGAGGAGCAGCAAGCCACTGCCTCCATCATGCCACCAGAATCCACCTACCTACCACCCATCGAAGAAAACCATTTCAGTTCGGGAATGCCTGAACAAAACAACATAGACTGGGATAACCCTCCTTCCCGAAACCCGGACACTGCCATTCCTCCCAGCCTCATGGGCAACCCCTCAGAGCACTCTGTCACCTGGTCCATGGGCTCGGAGCTTCTGATGAAATCTCCCCAGAGGTTTTCCGAGTCCCCTAAACCTCCACTCTGTTCCCTAGAGCCGATTCATCCCGCGCCAGTAGCCTTCATTCCCACAGAGACTTCCTACCCTGTTTCTCCCATCTCGTACCCTCTGTCAGTGTCTGAACCGAGGCTGGAGGAAGTCAAGGAGGATGCTGAGGAAGGAGTTCCAGGAGAGATCGCAAATGCCGAAGAGCAAGCTCCATACATGTCCCCTACTAGGTTAGACACCTTCTTCAACAACTGCAAGCCTCTTCCAGAAGAAGCGCCAGAGATCCCTCCAGAGCCCCCATGTGTGCCAGCAGAACCTCAGGCCGAAGTCGTTGCTGCACCAGAAAACAACTATTTGGAAAGCAACAATGCAGCCCCTGCGAATGCAGAGGAGGCGGTGACGTGGCCCGACCCCTTCACCAACACCGAGGATGAATTGGACCTTGGCCCCTTCTCGCTCCCAGAGCTGCCCCTCCAGCCTAAGGACGTTGCAGAGACGGAGATGACCGAGGCAGAAGCGGTGGAGGAAAGCCCAGCAGCAGCTTCAGAACCGAGCGCGGGGATCATCAAAGCCGGCGCGTCCGTGATAGCGTCCGGTGAGCCGGAGGAGCCACCGGCCAGCCAGGCAGCAGCCACCCTGCCCACGGACACAGAGCCACCAGCAGAGGAGCAGAAACCAGAAGTGGCTGCACAAGAAGCCGCCTCGGAAGCGCTGAACGCGGCTGAGGAGAAGGCAGCGGAGGACTCGGAAGCGCAGGTTTTCCAGCAGACCCCATCCGAGCCCGCGCAGGCGGAGAGCAAAGAGGTGGAGGCCACGCACGAGGAGCCGCCGTCGGCCGGTGGGGTGGCAGAGGGCAGCTCCCAGCCCTGTCCTGTGCCCGTGGCCGGCTCCGAGGCCGGCGCTCCACAGGACAGTGCTGCGGCCCGCGGTGGGAGCCAGGCCCCGCCATCCCAGGCGGACGCGCCTCCCAGCAATGCTCAAGCAGAAACTGTTGAACCCGTACAAAAACCAGTAGCAGAAGCTCCCAAACCACCCAAAATAGAAGAGATTCCTCAGCGGATTACCAGGAACCGGGCTCAGATGCTCGCCAACCAAAACAAGCAGAACGCCGCCGCATCCGAGAAGGAATTCCCTCCCGTCTCTGCGCCCGTCACGCGTGCCAAAGGCCGCATCACGGAGGAGGACGACTCCCAGGCTCAGCACCCGCGGAAGCGCCGCTTCCAGCGCTCCAACCAGCAGCTGCAGCAGCAGATCAACACGTCCACCCAGCAGACGAGGGAGATGATCCAGCAGACACTGGCAGCTATCGTCGATGCCATCAAACTGGACGACATCGAACCTTACCACAGCGACAGGTCCAACCCCTACTTCGAGTACCTCCAGATCAGGAAGAAGATTGAGGAGAAGCGGAAAATCCTGTGCTACATTACTCCCCAAGCTCCGCAGTGCTACGCTGAGTATGTCACCTACACAGGCTCCTACCTGTTGGATGGCAAACCCCTAAGCAAGCTTCATATTCCAGTGGTGAGTCACCTTCTGTCTTTAGCCTCGGGAACTGTCCCCCCCCTCACTGTTACAGTCACATCCAAGTTGTCCCCATGCCCTGTGGCCACCTTGCAATGCCAGTGTCCCAACCTGCCTTTAGAATATGACAACAAACCTGAGCCTGGGTAAGTGCCTGGCTGTGTGGTAAATGCAGGCCCTGAGTTGCTGCATTTTTGCAGAGAAGACCTTGGGCTGTGCTGAGGGACCTGAGGTTTGGTCAGGCTTTAGAGCAAAGTTTGTAAGAATCCACTGGATTTGAGGCTGGAAGCCAAAACTGCTCTTGCAGCGGGGGGGTAGTACAGGATTATGAACCTGGAACATGGGAAAAAGATGGCTCTTAGCTCCTGCCATCATTTTCCCAAGCTCTGCTCTTCAGCTTGGCACTGGGATCAGCATTTCACTGCTGTGCTGCAGGAGCAGCCTCACTAATACAAATGCATCAATAGACTTGGTGCTGCAGCTGGTAAATCTGGGATCCAGGCTGCAGGAGAAGGGTCGGTGTGACCAGGCTCCACTCCTCGCTGCTCACCCTGCCCTGCAGCAAGAGCGCAGGTCAGACTCTGGTTGCTCTTGCCAAGTCCTCAGCCTCACTGACTCTGAGCACTGGCAGGACTTTGTCCTTGGCAGAGCGTCTCCACAGGCACCCCACGGGATGTCCCTGCTCCCTCTGTGGCCAGCACACATTTCGGGGGGCAGGCAGCCCCCGGGCTGTGCCCCACAGAGGTCCTGCTCTGACCCCCTGCCTGTGCCCGCAGATCGCGCCGCCGCCGTCGCTCGCGGAGCCGCTCAAGGAGCTCTTCAAGCAGCAGGAGGCCGTGCGGGGGAAGCTGCGGCTGCAGCACAGCATAGAGCGGGTAAGGGGGCACTCCAGCTGGGGAGCAGGCCCCGAATTTCCCCTGCTGGCGAGGCTGAGGCTGCCACACTCACTGCTCTGCTCTGCTCTTCCTCAGGAGAAGCTCATCGTCTCCTGCGAGCAGGAGATCCTGAGGGTGCACTGCCGGGCAGCGAGGACCATTGCCAACCAGGCCGTGCCCTTCAGTGCCTGCACCATGCTGCTGGACTCCGAGGTGTACAACATGCCTCTGGAAAATCAGGTCAGTGCCTGGCTCAGTGGTGAGGAAGTGTCTCAGGGCCTCTGCAAGACCCTGAGGGAGATGGGCTTTTCTGGAGGGATGGAGGGAAGGATGGAGGCAGGAGTTACTAATGCTCTCCTTGCTCAGGTCACCCACCACAGCACACAGGTGCAGGATGTCACCTCCCCCAGAGGGCAGGGTTATATGGGATATTGGGAAGGAATTGTTCCCTGTGAGGGTGGGAAGGCCCTGGCACAAGGTGCCCAGAGAAGCTGTGGCTACCCCTGGATCCCTGGAAGTGTCCAAGGCCAGGTTGGATGCATTTCAGAGCAACCTGGGCTAGTGGAAGGTGTCCCATGGCAGGGGGTGGAATGCAATGGGCTTTCAGGTCCCTTCCAGTCCAGATTATTCTGTGACTTGGAACTTCATTTGCCTAATCTGCCTCAGTTCCCACATGTATGCTGGGGAAGAAAATAGATCCAGGAATGTGGGATACAGGGAGTTCGTGTCTCTTAGAAGCAGAGATGGCTCAGCTCTATCAGTGAGTCTTGGGACCCTCCATCCTCCTGGGTCAGGGTCATCTGCACACTGGGAAGGTTTCCTTTACTACAATTGGAGGTGGCTCTTCCTGTGAAAGGAAGGGAAGAGAAACATTACACTGCTGCATTGCAGGAGGGATCCTGGGCAGGGGCAGGATCCTGAGATTTATTAGTGAGCTGCGTATTGATCCAGGAGCTCTGATTTATCCGTCTGCATTTCCCAGCCAAGTGTCTGTGCTGCTGCTATCCCGGCGTGAGTTGAAGGAGTCAGAGAGGTGCAGGTGCTGTGATGGGCTGACACGGACACATTCCCTGCAAAGCAAGGAGAAGCAGGGAGTATGTGCACATGGGTGCATCCCCACGTGAGGCTGAATCCCTGGAAAGGGCTGCAGGAGCAGCTGGCAGCAGGGATGTCCGTCCTCCCTCCCTGCAGGCACCTCAGTTCTGCGGAGTGCGCGCCCCAGGAGGGGCTTGAATGTGGCCTGTGAGACCTGTAACTGCTTGAAGTACAAAACTAACCCCGTGTCCCTCCCTTTGCTGTCCTGTCCTTAGGGAGACGAAAACAAATCGGTCAGAGACCGTTTCAACGCGCGACAGTTCATTTCCTGGCTGCAGGACGTGGATGACAAGTACGACCGGATGAAGGTGAGAGCTGTGGGAGCCCCGAGCTCCAGGCAGGGGCATTCCAGGAGTGTTCTGCCAGTGGCTGGAGCCTGGGAGCTGCCTCAGTGGTTTCCAGCACAGAGTGGGTGTCAGAGATTGTCAGGGCAGTGTTGCATGGGAGTGGATGCTCTGGAGAGCTGACAAGCCTTTCAAACCCAAACTTTTGGGTTTGCCTCGGCTCCGGCTGGAGCTGGGCTCAGCAGACATTCCAAATCCAGGTGTCCTGTCCTGTGTGTGGCACGCCTTGCTGCAGTTAACTCTGTGCCCACAGTGGCTGCGTGTCCCCTGCCTTTGCCTGCCACTCAGCCCTCCCGTCCCGTTGTTGTTTCCCGATGCAGACATGCCTGCTCATGCGACAGCAACACGAAGCAGCCGCCCTGAACGCGGTGCAGAGGATGGAGTGGCAGCTGAAGGTGCAGGAGCTGGACCCCGCGGGGCACAAATCCCTCTGCGTGAACGAGGTGCCCTCGTTCTATGTGCCAATGGTCGACGTGAACGATGACTTTGTGCTCTTGCCGGCATGACAGTTCCAGCCCAGGAGACATCACTGAACACTGGCAAGGACGGGAGCGCTCCGAGGTCGGGCGGTCGAGCTCACATTCACCCTTAACCGCTTGCTGATGAATCCCTGGTCAGAGGAGGAGGAAGCAGCTATCGGCAGAAAACAAAACAATAAGAAAAATAATTGCACTTTCTTCACGACGTGTCCCTCGCTTCCGGACTGACGCGGCTCCGCGGGGCAGCAGGCCGGGCGCAGCTCCTTCCCGCCGGCGCCCGCGGCGGGGAGGCTCCGGGCAGCGCGGGCAGCGGGCGCTCAGCGGCCCCGGGACTGGCCGAGGCGCGGAGGGAGGAGGCCAAGGACACCGTGTGTGTGTTGCAGAAGCTGCTGAGCGGGGCCAGCAACCACGTGAACCATGTACTTGTGAACACCGTGATTTCCAGCTCTCTGTTTTCCACCGGGCGCGGATCTCCTCTCGGAGAAGCTGCAGTAGGAAACCATGGGGGGAGGGGGGAGTTGTTTGAGTTTCTCGTTCCATCATGGGTATGTCTAAAAAAAAAAAACAAAACGAAAAAAAATACTACAAAAAAAAAAATCACAAAAAAAAAAACAAAAAACAATTAGAAACAAAAGGACAGTGTCCAAGTTGGGCAGCGGCGGCTCCGGAGCGGGGACAGCTCCGGGATGGGCCGGTGGCCCCGCAGCAGCCGCTGCCACCGCTGGGGACGGGCAGAGGAGCCGCCGGGGCCGGGGAGACGGCGACGCAGAGAAAGGACTTTGCCAACTGTGTTTTTAATGGAGTAAAATCCACGTGGTTTATATATTTTTTCCTTTAATCTTGGGCATTTCGTTTCTCTTTCTGAGAACATAACTTGAAAACACTACAGAGCCAATACTCATATAAAGAAAAATTGTATCCCATAAATGCTGTACAGTTTTTATATACATTAACAATGTACTTTTGCTGCCTTCTAGATAATTTATTTTGCAACACATTACTGCACAGTTGTAAATAACTTATGTACTGTAACATCACTTTCAGTTATGTGTAAAGAAATAAATAAATTAATTAAAATTATCTTTGTATTTATAGTCCGCCCTGGGCAGCAGTTTCCCTGTCAAGGAAAAAGTTGCCCAGATCAGCTGCCCATGGCAGGGGATGGAACAGGATGAGCTTTAAGGTCCCTTCCAACCCAAACTATTCTACGATTTTAAACATCATTCTCTTTCCCATGCCTCTCTGTGTGCAGTGGGATTGCAACCCTGCAGGAGTGGGTCATGAGGAGAGGGGACTCCCCTGTGCTGGTGAATTCACCGCCCCCAGAGTGACTGAGCAGGAGATGCTGATTTGGGGTTGCAGAGTCTGGATAGGGATGGGTGGATCCAGGCAAACTCAGTCCTCACTCACCAGCTCAGGGATGCAGCTGGAGGCAGATCCCAGTGCCTTTCCAAGACCTCTCTGCCTTCCTTCCTCCTGCTGCCCAGCCTTCCCTGATGGCTGCAGCTGCCAGCCCCAGGCAGGAGTGAGAGGTGGCCCCCACGGACCCCCACTGCCAGCTCTGGGTTCTCCAGCTTCCTCTGTTGGGATTTCCCAGTGCTCGTGCTGGCCGAGTGTCTCAGCTGCCGCTTTGGAAAGCAAGGGGTTCCAAATGCCATTTGTTCCTCTGCTGGCATATCCTGGCTGGGGGAACCAGAGGGGACCCCTGGATTCAGCCCCCAGCTCCCCCCTCACTGCCGCCAGCTTTGCAGCCACTTGAGGAATTTTCCACAGTCGGGGCAGGGGGATCCTGGAGGCTTTCACTCACACACACCACAGCAGCTTCAGAAGAGCCAGGGGGGTTCCACTGTGCCCTGCCCAACCCTCAGCCCCTGCCTTGGCACCGCTGGCACCAGGACTGGGCTCACACGGCCACAGCAGGACGGGCAGTGCCGTGTCCCAGCTGCAGCCACAGGGATTTCCCCCATCCTTGTCCTGAGCTGTGGCAGGAGTGTGGTGGGGCACTGGAGCGAATGCTGGGACCGGGGGCTGCTCCTGTGTCAGGGGCTTCAAGAAAGCAGCCACAGGTAACACTTGTTCTTTGATTAATTTCCATCCCTGGCCTTTATTTTGTTAAACAGCCATAAATTTGTAGTCACAGAGAGGCCTTTTATGAGCATGTAAAGCTGGAAAGTCCCATAGGCTCGTCTGACCACGGTGCTGGTGACCTTGGGAGCCTCCAGGGTTAGTTTTCCTCCCCGTGCTGTAACTCCCAGACGTGTGCGGGGGTGGATTCCTCAGAGGGAGGCAAAAAAAATGCGGATGGAATTTTTTTAGTGTGATTTTTCAATGTGAGTTTGCAGGTGTGATTTTTCAGTGTGATTTTCAATGTGATTTTGCAGATGGAGTTTTTCCACCGTTGCAGGTCTGAAGCTGAGCACGCGAGTGGTGCTGCTGCCCCCAGAAATCACGTTTGTGAGTAAATTTTGAAAGGAAGAGGGAAATAAAGCCTGTTGGCAGTTTGGCTGCTCTGTTGGCTCTTCCCACGGGTTCACGTGGGTGAACAGCAGGTTCCCTTCCTAGAGGGGATGTCGCAGATCCCACTGGCTCCCTTTGAGGTCTGGGGGGACCTGGGTGCATTTGTTCACAGATGGGTCCTGGAACCCCCAGCTGCACCCCAGGACCCCCAACACCAGCTGGGCTGGGGAGTCCCCCAGTCCTGAGAGGGGTCTGGAGCACCGTGGAGAGGGGCTTTGAGCTGGGATGGGGGCGGTGAACCGGGGCTGGGGGACAAGCAGGGCTGGGGGAGGGCAAACTGGGGCTGAGGTGGGG